>QTSX02004270.1:600000-826847 GCA_014839935.2 Entomophthora muscae
ATGCTGTAATCAATATACCATATCCAGTAGCCACAAGTCCACAGGGGGGTGGCACAGTGGCAGGTTTGATATAGGGGTTGGGCCGTGAAATGACTTGGGCAAGGATTGGTGTGTTGGATCAGCAGTGCTCCTAATTGGGAAATGGTGCCCACAGTTCAACATTGGCATCATATTGATACATGCTGTTAGACACAGCATGGGGTATATCATCAAGTGCCTCCTGTGTATTGTAATATATGTTATCAGCAAAGGATGAAAACTTGGTTGCAACACCCCCTTGCCCCCTGCTTGTTGTCAGGCATCAGGATTAGAGCCTGTGGAAGGTCTGGAAAGGTACACACAAAGAAATTTTGTGTGGGAATAGCGCAGTAGGAGAGCAAGCAATCAAGGTAGAGGGTCTTGGTGTTCCCTTGGGTGTCTTTGATCTGGTAGGTATTTTTTGTTGGAAATTGCGCCATTTGTGCTATTTAAATATGGCCTTCAGGTATTGATACCTGTGAAGACTTGGTTAGATTTACTTTCAACTTTGGAGTTTATTCAACCTCCTTAAATAGGTTGACATCAATTTCCATCCATTCTGGATCACCCTACCTGTACCTGACAGATCCTGGTATGAGTTCATCTTGGAATGACCTCATCAGCCACACTGTCTACCTAAAAAATGATCACTGTTCCCAGTCCACTATCTAAGTAGAATCATTTCTCCTAATAAAGACAAGTTTATCCACATTTGGATTGGCTTTAATATTCTTCAAGCTTTTTCCTTTCCTTTTTGCCAAAAGGAATTTCTCATTTTGTATTCCAGGAAATTAAGGTGCATGCCCTTAATTTTGCCTTGAAGGCTAACCCAAGACTAGCTTTGAATCTCAACCCTTTTGTGATAAAGGTTTTCTGCTGTGCCCTCTTGGATGTTATCCCCAAGAGCCAAACACGGCAAAATTATGATTACTATGTGGTCTGCCAGCCCCTTGGTTACTTTGTACCCCTGTGTGTTCTCTGGTCTTTCTCCTATTGTTACAGAAGTAACTAACCCTCCTAAAGTTTTGAGTCCCCCTCTTGAAGAGTTTATTACCAACTCCCCCAAGACACCTATGGTAGTGGTGTTGTTGCCTGGGGCCTTGTGGGCCCCTCTCCCAGCTTTCTCCCTGAACTATGAACAAGCCTGTACCAATGTGTGCTCCCTCCTTCATACTGGTACAGTAGCCATGCATACAATTCCTGGTTGCTGTCCTGGTTACACCTCCAAAGACTTGTCCTCCTTCCTGTTAGATTTTGGCTTCCCCTAGTTTGATGGAATCAATTAAAACCATTGGTGTGCTGATAAAACAGTTCACCCAGCCTGCCTTGGCTCACCATCAACTAGTGTTGGGGTCCCAGGATCAACTCCTCTCTGCTGTGGCATCTGTGATAACCAACAATCATGCTCAGAGCATGGCCAATCAAGAATGGACTCACAGTCTCTTTGCTTGCATCTCAGACAACCAACCTGATTCATTGGACTCCCAAGAATACCTGACCTCATCAATGAACATGTCTTTTCCTCTCTCCCTAGATACATTAGAGACTGGTTGTGTGAACTAGATGAGCATCATTCTGTCTGGCAAGGACAAATTGAATCCACCCTTTTAAGATATCAACAAGACTTCAAGTCCTTAGTAGATGAACTCAATTAATTTTGAGAGCATACTAATGTACAGCTATAATTGATGGGGTCCAGTGTAGACAGTTAGGGCCATACATTGCAACAACAATACAATGTGGACAAGGCTATGTTGAGCAATACTCTACACCAAGTTCAGATCTAATTTTACAAGAAGGTGGCTGCTGTGGCTGTGGTGCCACCTACACCTCCCCCTGAAGGCCTTACTCAATCTGAGGCTAAGATTTAGTAGGCCATCACAGAGCTCAAGGCAACCACCTGCTGTCAGGCTTCTGCTTTTAATCCACCTACTGCTGAGCCAGTACCTGATCCTTGTATCATCATCCTGACTGATCAGGTGGCTATACTACGAGATGAGATTGCTTACCTATGCCAATACCTCTCAGATCAGGACAACTCTTCCTCTGAAGAAAGTGGTGATGGCAAAAAGAAATTGATGAAGTATACGCTCTTAAAAATTATGGGTGCTGAACAGGTTTGAAAGAACAGCCATGCGTAAATTGTGCTCTTGCTTTGGATAACCTGGTGGTGGTGACCAACAACATTACCAATAGGCAGGATGCTTTAGAACAAGAGGTTCATAATCTTACTTGCCTGACTGAGACTATGAATGAGAGTATCTCTCCTTTGGTGTCTCAGACCACAGCTATGGCCACCTGGGTCAATGGAATTGCAAGTACCTTGGCTGTCCAGCAGATTTGATTCAATGAGATTGGGACTGTAGCAACAACTTCCAGGGAAATTGGAGGACAGAATAGTTCTACACTAGACACTTTGGAAGAAAGACTTTTTCTTCTATGGGTGAGACAACTTGCCGCTGAGTCTGAGTTTGAAGAGAACCCCCATATCAATGTTCTTAATCAGGGTGAAAATAGTCAATCTACATCTTTATCTATTGATCCCAACTACAAACCCATGTTCAAGAATATCTTTGACCCCAAGACCTCCACCATTGCTGCTTTCTTGACAGTTTATGAGAGGATCATGAGGAGGGCTACTGACAACCTCAAAAAGGAGCACATCCTTACCTGTCTACACATCACTTGCTAAGAGGTTGTGGTCCCCAAGCTCCCATCCATAGTTACTTGGGAGGACATGAAATGTCACCTCATCAAGGAATTTGGAGGTGATCTCAGTCTGGAGGTTAAGAAAGATGGCTTCATGAATATTGCTTTCAAACCTAATAGGACATTAGCTGATTTTACTGACTGCTTCTACATTGAGGGTCAACAACTCATTACCAGTTGCCAGTTGACTCCCTGGGAGGCATACACTGCCTGCTCTAACGCTGTTAAAGTAAACTAAGTCCTGTGTCTACACTTTAAGGAGCACAAAGCGTCTCTCAACTCTATGAAGAGTATCAAGACTTTTCTACAGGATATGCATCTAACTCATGGTAGAACTTTGGTAGCAAGAGTAAGGTCAACAACTCTTAAACTACCTCTTTTACCCCTTGTATCATGACTCTTGGGGCCATTGAACAGCCCAAACAACAGGGCTGTCACAACTGCAGCCAGATAGGCCATCACTTGTGGTCCTCACTAACCTGTGTGTAGAAGGATGCAATTCTAAGAATCATTTGGGAAAGGAGAGGTCAGCTTAGAGGCAGAGATACTCCCTCTTGACTAACCTCTGCTGTCTCCTCCTGATTCTCTCTCTGATGAAGAGTTGCCTCCCTCCTCTGTCCCTACTATCCTCCATCTATTCCATGGTCTCTTGAGTGATTCTGAACCCAAAGATTCTGGCTATGATGTCTCTTACAGTTAGGGCTATTCTGTGCTGGATGTCCCTAAAACTGTGTCTGTTCCTTACAAACTCTGCTCTGGGAAAACTATCACTACAGCCTATTCACATTCAGTTAAGGCCAAAGCTATGGTGGCTTGCCCTTATCTAGCTCAAGCTCACTGACCCCCTGTCTTAGTGGACGCCTCATAGGAAGCAGCCAAGTTGGCTGAGGAATGCTTCCAGAATGTTTCTGTATCCCTTCCTTTGCAAACTGTTTACAAGGAAATTCCTGCCTTGAAATGTATGTTGGCAAAGTGGGAAAAGGAACAGGAAGCTGCTCAAGATGTTCTGACAGTCTTAACTCCTTTTAGGAAGGATACCACCCACATAGAAGTATCCATCCAGCAAGTTAAGATTAAGGTTATCTTTGATACTGACTCCCCTGTCAATGATGTACAGTAGTTTTCAAACCTGTTGAGATAAACATATATTATTCAGTTTAGAACCCATGAACTCAGTCTAAAAACTAAATCAAAAAACAAGGAGTTTATATTAAATTACAATATATTTGGATCCACTTTAATTTTGTTTTTATACTGAGTTCATGTGTTGTAAACTGAATAATATATGTTTATCTCAACAGGCTTGAAAACTACTGTATCTTCAAAGTTGATGAAGAAGCTCAAATTGGCTCCTGATCACAACTATACTCAATCTTACAGGACTGCTGGTATGGCCCAGACCAGGGCTGTTGGCGCTTACTCTGTTCTGCAAATGTGGTTTAGAAAACTCATCATTTCCTCTTGTGTGGTTGTTTTAAAGAACAAAAGCTATAACCTCTTGATTGAGACACAATTCCTTTGCAAGTATGATAGGATTTTCAACCTTCAAAATGGATATTTGTCTCTCCTAGGATATGAGGCTCCTTTAATCTTTGAAGAGCCTCTTTGTATCTCAGGCAAGAGGCTTAAGACATGTGTCCTTGAGTAACTCATTGGAATCTTGTCAAAACAGCAGTCTCAACCCGCCAACAAGGTTCTAATTAAGTGGGTTTGTGACCTGAAACCCAACTTCTCAGTGACTTGAAGCCAAACTAGGAAGTTGGCTCAAATTTCCAAATCCAACAATGTGAACAAAAGCTGATTTCTTACAGTGGATACCTTGTTTTGGCGCTTGAATCATTAACAGGATCAGTCCACCCCCTTCACTATTCAACTGATTGATCAACGCAATCATGTTTCTGTTATCCATGATTCACACTAACTATATAGTACTTGTCTCACAATAAAGAGCATTATGTAGTTTCCAAATATTTTTCCCTTTGTAACTCTGCTAAAAAAGCACAGTTACAACATTGATCTCTTGATAATAGATTGTTCTATCATTAAGATAACTCTCTCCTATTGTATATCACATAAAACAGGTTTATACTTTCTAGTTAAAAGGACTAGTTTAGAAACTACACTATCAAGCTCTAATTCTCCTGCCCCAAGAAAAGATGAGCCAAGTCATCTTTTCTGATCTGCTCACAGCTTGCCTAGGGTATGGGGACTAACAATCTTCTACTGCCTTTGCATGAGCCCACTAAGAGGGTGCCCACAACTGGTACTATGAAGAACCACCACAACTCAATTCTTCACAAGCCACTATCTGGCCAACCCTGGTGCCCCTCTCTTCATCACCTCCTTAGCCATGTACACCACTGTTTACTACCTCTTGATGTACTTTGCCAGGAACTTCATTTGATTTAATGCCCATGTCAAGGTCTTTCACTTGCCAATGACTGTATATCTAATAGTACTAGCCTTGATTGGATTTCAACCTGATGATTTTTGCCCCACCTATCCAAAGCAATCCCCATATACTTGGGTACTACAGGAACCAAGGGTTTGACATTAATTTCCAGGAAAATAGATGCACCCCTGGACCCTCCCAAAGGCTTAACATATCCAAGCACAGTATTTCCCCAGCTTGTACATGCACTTGGGCCACACAGGGCAACCCTGATCTAAATCAACAGGCTGCATGATCAGCCCTCAGATTAGCTGACCAGGGTGCAGGTATCAGGGATCCACTCATTGGAAAGCCTTTCCCCAATTGAATGGAGAAGAGCTCCCAAGTTTAATTTGATCAGAGTGGAACCTACTGGAATCCCTATCATTAACATGTGTAGAAGGTGACCAAATAGACAGAATCTTCCCAAGAAGGGAGTGAAGTGATTGAGGAGATAATAGACGCTGGTGTACCCCAAGACCAACCAGGAGGCCTTGGGGTGGATGATAGGTGAGAATCAAGCTGTTTCAACATAAGGGGCATGTCTTTGACACAGGCCAAAACGATACCAAATTGAGTCTTCAGATTTGTCAGTAGGAGTTGGTTCAGGGCTTTTGAAGTTAACATTTGCTTGCCCATAACTGATTAATACACAAAAAGTCCATACAAGGAAGATGAACTTCTTGTTGTTAGGGAAAACCTTTAGAATCTACTAATCAAGTGTTTAGAATTGAAAATATAGATTTATTTGGTTGATAGGAATAAAAGAAATTGTTGGAGAAATTTGGGTGGGAAGAATTTATCAGTTTAAATACTGGCTTCAAGTGAGGAAGGGAGCATTGTGGTTACCAGGTGTATCTGCAAGAGTGATTTGAGAAGTATTACCTTGCAGGACTGCAGCAGGCTGCAGCCTGCAATGCAAGAAGAGGAAGGGAACATTGTGGTTACCAGGTGTATCTGCAAGAGTGATTTGAGAAGTATTGCCTTGCAGGACTGCAGCAGGCTGCAGCCTGCAATGCAAGAAGAGGAAGGTTGGGATATTGCATTGCAGTATTGTACCTTACTTTAGTTGGGGATGGAATCTGGGGCTGGATGAGCAGCATTTCTTTGGCTTGGGTGGTTCACTGGGTTTGATTGGTCTCTTGGGCCCCTCAATATCTGTTTTGGATGATTTTTGCATTTACTTTTAATCTGATTGGCTGTTGTATATTTATTGGAGCCAAACTTTAATGCTGAATCAATATCCTGGTTATTTTTGCTGTCCGGAGCCTTGGTTTTTGATTTTGAATTAGAATTTACGTTGTGGCCTTGGTTTTCACGTTGCTTTTGATTTTGCTTTCAAAATTGGGTTTACTACATTCATTTATCAATTTCAAATGTGTTTTCAAATTGAATTCATTAAAGGATTTGGTTTCATCCTTGGTTTCTAATTTAGCATTTAAAAATGCAAAATTTGTGTTAGGGATGGAGTCCCTTACAGCAGAAGACACTCTGCAGAACATGATTCAGGATTCTAGCCCAACGGCAGGTACCAAGTCACACCAATTGGAACTCAAAGACTTTATAGTTTTTGATGATGGCTCTCCAGAATTCTGGAAACTCTGATCAATTTTTCTCATCAAAATCTCTCCTCCCCTTCAGAAGCAAGAGGGTATAGATAAACAAGCTTCAGTCAACAGTAGGTTGTGCTATCTTTAAGTGAATATCCCTCAATGATCCTGGATCTGATGAACAGTTGCTGCCCTTTGGCTTAGACAGACAACCAAACCTCCAACCAGATCTCCCCCTCCCAGGCCAGATGATGAATCACCTCACCATCCCAGATATCTTCACAGCATGCCTTGGGATCATGGAGGCCAGCAATTGTACACCCAGTTTAGACCCACACCAGAAGATTGTAAAGACATGTATTTCCAGGACCCATAACAACTAAACTCCTCTGCCACCTGCTCTTGGCCCCCTCTAGGCCACCAGTCAACTACCACCCTAGCCAAGTATACCTCTGTGTACTACCTCCAGACCAACTTTGCCGGCAGCTTTGGATGATCCAGTGCCCATGTCACAGCCTTTAGATGTTGATGGCTATCTATCCCATAGCGGCTGCGCTGACAGAGTTTCAGATGTACCCCTGCTCTCCCACATAGCCTGGACGGTACCCTTTATCCTTGGGATTACATTTTGGAGTCAACCCAGGCCAGATTTTCTTCCTTGGACCTGTCAGGGATATTCCTGACAGACAGTGAAAAATACTGATGTTTGTAGCTTGTCGTCAGGGAGCAAGGATTTAAAGGGTTTGCTGCAGTCTCCCCAGATTGGGGAAGCTGCCGCCAAAAGCTCGGCGCTGGAAAAAGAGTTTGGAATATAAATTCTTTGGGCCCAGCCTTTTATAGCCTGCCCGCGGACCACAGACCCCCCCCCCGCTCCACCGGGAAATTGCTGAAATCAGGAACCAAAAAAAGGCAACTACCTCATATCCCAACTGGGGGGGCTGCTGCCCGAATTGGGAATTTTCCAAATGCAGAGGGGGCTGAAAAGGCCAGCTGCACTCCAATCCATGCACCAAGTTCCGTAAGTGAACTTGGTGCATGACCAAGGCCCAACTCTTACCGTGCTGGCGCAAGCTGGATTCCGGCCAAAAATTTCCACTTGGCAGCAACCAGTGCCGTCCAGGAAAGGCAATCTCAGAGACCACCAAGGGTCTTGGGTCCCCATTTGGTGCTTCCCAATATTCCTGCCCCACACAAGGGACTGCTATATAGTAGAGATCCCTTCCTTGGTGATAGGGTGTGCTATCATTGAGTGAAATTACCTTCAACAGTATTACATGAACCGTTTTAACCAACTTTGCCACTAAAGAAGCCTTGACACTAAGCTTTACCACCCCTTTCCAGGGGTTAGAAGATGGACACCTTATCTTTTCTGCTGCAGTAACAGCCTGCCTAGGGATTGGGGGCCACCACACCACTTTCTAATCATACCGCCCATTCCAAGAACCTACTGAAGTGTTACACCAAGAGGAGCCAGCACAGCTTAACTCCTCCCAACTGCACTCCTGGCCCACATTGGTTCCGCCCCACTCCACTATGTCCATAGTGGTATACACTATTACACACTATGTACTTTGCTGGCAATTTTGGATGGTTTAACATACATGCCAAGGTATACCGCTGGGTATTGATGGTCTACCCAATTGCCACCTCTCTTACAGGGCTCCAAGTACCGGACTTGGCCCCATATCTAGCTAAAATGCTTCCCCGCATGTTGGGTTATTACAGAACCCCAAACAATACCTGGGCCCAGATCTGGGCTGGGGCCGCAGCCAGGCGATCCTTGACCCCTCTGGCTGCTCCAGCAACCTTATTACATGCTGGCTGCCACCTAGCCGGGCCTCCCCAAACGGTCCCCAGCTCCTTCAGCTGCCAGGTTGGCCGGATCTTCATCTTTTAAAGAGTAGAGGGGTGTTCTGTCCCTCAACCCCTACAGTTCCATGCTTAAGGAACCTGTGGGAGCCTGGTTACCATGAACTTGTGGCCACCACCTCCCAGACGAGCTTAGACACTGCCAAGGCACTCCACCCTCCCTAGGGGCCTTATATGTTTGATACAGCTTGCTACTTCTGTGGTTGAGTTCCCCATGATCTTAAGTTCCATTCTGGTTAAGTCTGACTTATAGCTTGCTAGGCTCTGAAGCTTGTGTGTATTTTGAACTCTTCCTGATGGAGGAGCATGTTTGGAGTGTTGGGCCAGGAGCCTGTCTATGCCCCGGGTTCAGCTACATTGATCAGGTCATTTGGGGGTTTATCCTGATGTATGGTTACCAGTAGGGCCTGTACTCATATTCCAGAAGTTATCAATGCTGCTGGACGTTATTATGATGTCTATCCATACTTTGCCTTTACACCCAAAAACATCATCAGCCCCACTGCTAGCTCCTGCAGGCCTTGCAAATCAGCCAAAAAGCTGTAAATCTGGAAAGGTCTGCTAAGCCTGCCAAAAACCTCTGGCTAGGTAAACAGTAGCACCTGCAATATGCTGTCCCCCAGCCAGATTCATCAACAGATATTGCTGAGAGGCAGTATAGGAGGATGGTTTTTTAATGTGGTGAGAGATACGACGCAAAAGCACCTATTCAACCCTGTATAGGAAGCAATAAATGCTTTTGATATTGGGATAGGCAAGCTTCTGAGGCGGGCTGAGCTGATGCTCAACCTTTTCTTGGGTGAAGCTGAGGTAGAAAGGACCTGGCACCTGGGATTTGGCAAGGCCTCCATCAGCAGTCGCAAGAAATAAATGTATCAAAGTAAGTCAGCAGCTCAAACTTTTTATCACCCAAATAGTTAAAAGGTATGTGGGTTGGCTTGGGTAGCAAACCTTGGTAAATTTCAAGGGAATACACTTGCGAAGACCAACCCTAGCTAATGACAAAGCAGTATAACATATTTATTAAGATTGGCAAGTTCAGAGCGAGACAACTGTAATACTTTTTAGATTGAGTGAAGCTTATTGTGTTAAAGCCAGGAAATACAGCTTGAGAAAATGTTACAATTAACTATTTGAAAGGGTTTGATATACTGGTAAAAAGAATTGAGTAGTAAATGCAGTAGTTTTCATAGCTGGGGTCCTAAGCAAAATCAACTTATCTGTAAGTGAAATCAACTCAGATGCAATTGAAATAGAAGTGAACCCAAACCTATTGTTAATCAAAATAAATTTGTTGGTTTTTAATTTTGTTTGCATCTGAGTTGATTTCATTTACAGATGAGTTGACTTTGCTTAGGACCCCGGCTATGAAAACTACTGTGATATTCCTTGCAGTGGTGTTTTAAGTACCTTGGATAGTTTATAGATTAAACCAAACAAACTAACTTTCTAGGTAAACTCTTGAATATTTACAAAATAAATCATCTTGACTTGCTTCATAATTAGAAGGATACCAGTATTAAATGGAAGTAAAGGGCTGTAGTGACATAAGCTAGTGAATAAAGTCATCACTACCTACCTATCCAGTTGTAACTAGTGGGGAAATACACTGGATGATAAATAGTTCGGCAGCTTGGTTCAAGCACTTTCATCTAAAGAAGCCATCACCTCAGGCAGTGGTATGCTAGCTAAGAATTCAAGTTAAGCTATGCTTGTGCACAAAAAAGTTACCTTAAAGGCAAGTTATAGTTCTCAGTATATTTTAAAGAATCAGTATAAGTATTTGAAGTTGATATAAAAAGCAAAAACTTTTATTTTTCTATAGGAGATGCATAGATTTTATATTATCTATATTAGTAGCTTCTAATTGGCAGATAATGGGGAGTTATTGTTAAAGGTACCAGCAAACCTCAGCAAGCCCAGCACAGCCTCTTGTTCATCAGTAGAGATATCCTGCCAGCCTCTTGGAGTAGGAGATTGAGGAGTAGAAGAACCAGAAGCAGGTGTATCAACTTGCTGAAAGCACTGCATCTTGTCAGTGTAAGGCTTGATCAGTAGGTAGTTGTAGTTTCTTTTTCTCAACCGGCGCTCACATTCTCCTTTAACCCAAGCATCAATGACATTTCCAAACCTTTTTTTGCAGATCCGGCGGACTCGGGCATTCAGGTCATTGAGCTTGTTAATCAAAGGCTCCCGCTTTCTGTGGTTCTGCTTACGGATGCGAGCCTTTTCCCGCTGCTCTGGAGTGGTAGCCTTCTTCTTGGTAGCCTTCTGCTTCTTCTCTTGGATCAAGGGAGCAGATGATTCACCAGATGAGGAAGTGACAGTTGACAAAGACATATCTAATAAAGGAGATGAGTATGTGAGAAGAAGCACTAGATCAAATCAACTGCATCTACAACAAACTACAAGGGCTATGCAGGGTAGATCAGGTGCCCTTGGGCTACATCTGATGTGACTTTCTTACAGGTCACTACTTACCTAAAGCTAGTGGCGAGCACAACTAAATCCTGCGAAGAATGTGGAGATAAGGGAGAAACAAAATAATTTATGTGGGGTCTCATGATTTATCTCAGGGTCCTTCAGGTCTTGGGCAGATGTTTTTAGTTTGGAAGTGAGCAACTGAATTAAAAAAAGCGAAGGCGTGTGTGTAGGAAGGTCGGCTTGACCAAGCTCGGGAAGAATGGCCTTTGTTTGAGACATTGCTCTAGAATTACCTTGTTTAAAGCAAGCTGGCATCTTGAATGAACTCCCTTCCTTTTGGAAGCTTTCGAGGGCTTGGAAATTAGGTGGATCCTATTCGAGTCTAGTGGCTCTAAATTTTAAGGGCTTTAAGCAATTAAGCCACCAAGCCTATATAAAATCTATCGAAGGTTGGACTCTTTTAGCAGAGCGTGCAGGGTGATTGTTACGAGACGGTAAATCCCTGATTGCTCACCTGACCTATCAAGCTCAGGTGCGAATCCAGAAGAAACAGATATGCTTGAATATCATGATAATGGGTGGAGTGGGTTTTGAAACTTTGGATCCCGAATTAAATTCGCCATGATTCTATGAAAAACTGCTTGGTTGTCTTGGCCATGATTGGATGTCTAGAACTGCTTTAGCAAGTGTCCTTATGCTTGGATTTAAATTATCCGGTGGTATATTGGCCGAATCGATATTCAACAAAGTAGAGCTGCCAGGAAGGAAATCGTTTTTCATCTAACTTCGATACTTGTGTGACTTTGCTGTGCTTGGGAGCATATCAATACTAATTTCAATGACCTTATTTGCGTTAGACTATCTGAATCCGTCATATGAGGCTAAAACGCCGTCTTTGAACGCTAATAAAATAGGTTCCCTATAAAAAAGTGAGAAGAGGCTAAAGCAAAGATATAAGCCTCCAATCAGATCCAACCATGCCTAGCTACGCTCCAAAAGAAGCAACTATAGCTTAAAGTCGCCATAAAATATTGCACCATTCATTTTCCACCTATCCTTAGTCGGGTAAAATCCCTGGTTTTGACAAAGGATACGATAAAATCATGGAAACCTTCCCATGCCACAACAAAAACGAGGCATTGAACAATAGCAATCGGAATTGTTTTAAAGGCAGCAACGTGGCATTTAGATAACAAAAATTTGAACTCAGAACATTTTAGCTGATAAGCTATCTCACTCCCCCGAGGAATAGCTCCAGCCAATCGGGAGCTCTCGGGTCCTCCGATTTATGCCGAGCCCAACTTGAGGATATGGCAAATCATAATTGAGCAGTTGGATCCCATTTCAGCATGCCTTTGCAACGCACTTTAACCCACTGGTGTTTAAACCTTAATTGATTTGTGGATATAAAGTTGTATAAGCGCAACTAAGGCGCATATAAAAGGTAAATTAAAAGCTTATTTTCATAACCATCTCTCAAATCCAAGCAATCAAACGATTGGCCCCCGCTTCATCGAGCCAGGGCTGACTGCGACAAGCCTCGAGCGGCCAAATAGTGCAAGGAGCCACTCTGCCTTTTTAGGCGGGTGGCATAAAGCAGGCCCCATCAAAGCCTAGCCCTGTTCCTGGCAAAAAGCTGCCCGCCTCGAAAATGCAGCAGATGAACCATCTCCAAGGGGTGACCTTAGAACTGCGACTCTGATCTGATTGGTTTTAACCCTTCCCCTTAACTTATGTGCGACTCAACCGAAATAAAAGGCAGGCAATATAGAATATCCAATTTAAATGAATTGTCGTTAAAAAATCTAATTTCTTTAGAAATTTAAGCGAATCTCAGTATGAGATTTGAACAATAAAATAAACGTTGGAGCTAGAAATCCAGCTTGGATAGCTTTTCACGTACGAGATAAACGGGTCTACCGATGCTATAAATTTACCAGCTTACCGCCCTACACATAACCCAACTGTATAAGTTTTCAAAAGCTGTCTTAAATGTTAATCTATCTAATGTGGGTTGGCACGGTCACCACAGCTGTGTCATCACGAAGCCACAGCCCCGTTTTTAACATGTTTTGGATCGAGTCACCATAACCTGGGTGGATTTGTTTGCAACTTTTGGAGCTGGTCATAATTGGCACCTCACTCCAACGTGTAGGCCACAAGATATAGGGTTAAGATGGGTTCCAAGGATGAAACAGATGATTTCATTCTTCACAAGGCACAAATGTAAAGTTGGAGCAGTTTCAGCCGGCAAGTTTTATTTTCTAACTACAACTTATTAACCCCTTTATCCATCAATACCCTACAATGATAGTTTTGATTGAACAGCAGTTTATTTTAGTAAATTTTGGTTTAATATTTTTTATTTAAGTTTATAAAAATATATCATCAACCGAAAATAATGGCTTGCATGAGATTACATGATCAATCATAACACAAAACCATGTACAACTGCGCTTGATCACACCATAATTCATGCAGATCTGCATTGTACCTTTAGGAGCAGGTCACAAAACATGACAGCTAAAATTGTGACCTGCCTTCTAAAGCCACAAAACAAATCAGCATGTATTGTATGTGGCTGGAGGGTCACAAAATGGTTTGTGGCCAACTGTCAAAATCACAAAACAGATTGCAACAGGTGAGGCTTGTCATGGATATAGTTTTTCTGGGGGTGGCTAGACCAAAGCACCACCACCCAGAAAGACAGGCTCTGAAGCCCTGTCCACTTGTGGCAATTGTAGATTTAAATCTAACCATTCATCACAAGTGGGTGATGGCAAGGAGAATTGAGTCCAAGGGGGTGTGGATGTTCACACTTAATTTTCCAAGCTTTGACTGCCTGAGTACCAAACCCTGACCTCCTAGGAGGTCAGGTAACAGCTTATAGAACCATCATTGGTGATATCTTTAAGCTCTCCAAATCCAAAAACAAGGAGGCTATCTCATCAAGATGCACCCAAGGGCTTTAAGCAACAACAATTTTCAGCAAACTATGCAGTATTTGATAATTTCAGTTCAATAAAATACTTTTCTCATGATCCAGTTTTTCCAATATATCCTCATAAGCTCTTTAACAACAAGATGTCAAAACAGCAGGCTCTACCTGCCAGCAAGGTTCTGACTAAGCGGGTTCGTGACCTGCAACCCGACCTTCCAGTGATCTGTAGCCAAACTAGGAAGTCAATTCAAACTATCAAATTCATCAACATGAACAAATGATGATCCCTTACAGTGGATACCTCGTTTTGGCGCTTGACTCATTATCAGGATCAAGCCACCCCCTTCACCATCCAACTGTGTGATCAACACAATCATGTTTCTGTTATCCTTGATCCACAATGACTATATAATCACTATCTCTCAATAAAGATTATTATCTAGTTTCTAAATATTTCTCCCCTTGTAACTCTGCTAAAACAGCACAGTTACAACAAAGACTACTAGACTCTGCGCTTTTGCTGCTACCAAATTCTGAAAATCTCCCTTCCCCAGCTAAAATAGTTCCGAAAATTTGCAAAGTTGGGCATGGATTAATCTATGCTGCTGGCTCCTTGACTTTGAGCCAAAATCATAGCCTTTGTCTTCCACCCTGTTGTTGTGATAGGTTGCCCATTGACATATTATCTCTTCAAAAGTTATTGTCCCTGAGTAAGTTTGCCCCATCACTTTCTCATTGGGAATGCCATCCTTAGTCAGAGTGTACTCCCCAGTCAATCAACCACGACAAGCTCTCTGTCAGAGCCCAGATTGCCCTGGACAGTCAGCTGGCCTGCCTAGAGGCAAAAAAACTCCACAGCTTGAAAACCCGTACAAAGTATCTCTCAGAGCAAGAAACCCCCCCCCTTTTGGTTAACAAATGGCCTGGGATTTAAGAGGCACACAAGCCTTGAATCCCTGGCTTTGACTCTATTATCAAATTTGGGCCTCTCAACTATCAGGAAATGGCACATCATGAGCGTGATTGTTCAATTGCGCAATTGGGCACTTGATTGCTTACAAGATCTATAAATAACTGTGGCACCTTGGCATGCTACAGTTCAAGTAAGGATCATGTTATACCAATCAATGGGCACTCACCTCCTGGCCCAAGTACGCAAATTCCAGGGAAAATTGTAAGTTCAACTGAAATTGATACCATCAGTTCTCTGGTGGCACAAAAGGCCATAGAATCACCAGTAAGTATAAGTAGCAAGGAGGAGAAGGCCTCCTCACTGTTGGCATCTTAAAATAAAACGGCTTTATGCTCAGGATCCCTTATTTTCTTGCAAGATCTATCTACTTTTGCACCAGTATAACTATTCTATTTGTATTTATTTGTATCTCCACTACACTTTACAACCTCACACATCTGCTCCTCCTGGCCGCCAAGAGTGATCAGTTTGCCCTCCATGCTGGAGATTCCTCCTACTCCCCCCTGCCAACTGTGCCTCCTGCCCAGGACTTCAGTAAGTTGGGTTTCATCTATATCACAGTATTGGGGCTGGCCAACCAGGTTGTGCCCCATACTAGGAGTTGATGTTTCCTAGCTACTGCAGTCAACTATCTGGTCAGAATTGTGCCTATTGTGTACTTGGCCTTCCAGTCCCAGCCCGCCTCCCCTACGGGACCAGCCAGACTCTGATATGGCCATGAAAGTATATCAACCATATCAAACCTAGTAACTCTGGGCCCCTATTATTTGATTATAGGGGCATCTTGTATGGTTTTATTTTTGACCTCAGCTTACTACCTAAGACAGTAAATGACCAAAAAAAGAAACAAACAAAAGCCAAGAAGAAATTGTTGCCAAGCCATCCCAGGTCCAGACTGTGACCATCTCCACCTTGAACCAAAATACTGCTGCCCCTACAACCTTTCCTGACCTTCCAAAAATGGACTTGGCTGGGTTCAGAAAAGGAATGATCATGATCAATACCCTGTTTTGTTCCCACCCCAAGATCTTCAGAGACAACACTCAGAAGGTTATGATGATGGCTGCCCAACTGAAGGATGACGCCAGAGAAACTTTCTTGACCAGCCTAGAAGAAGACCCAGACCTCATAATCTCCTATGGCCAATTCCTGGAGAGAATGAACTCTGCAACCACCCCCGCTGGGGCCAAGATCCAAGCCTACATGGGGCTCATCCGCCTGACCCAAGGAAGGGACAACCTATAGACTTACATACAACAATTCCTACCCCTGGCAGAGGCTGCCAAGATCCCTGACAACATATCAGGTTTGTATTTCAGAAACGGTCTGAACCCACACCACACCAGCCTAATGAGACACCACTGATGCAACCTCCCCAAAGACAATCTCCTAGCAATTGCCAGAGGCATGAACTTCAGCCAAACACAAGGATATCACTCTGGGCAACCCTGGAACAACCAAACCCCTGGTGCAAGTAGGCCACATTTGTCACGGTAGGTTTCATCATGCCAGGAATTATCTGCCCAAGCAAGAAGGCTCAAAAAGCCAGGGAACCTTTATCAAAATTGACCAAGTTAACAGATTTAAATCAAACGGTCAATCAGAAATGGGTTACAGCTGCTCCAGTCTGTCAGCTGAAACTGGTTCCTCCTTGAAAATTGATGTTGATACATTGGCGTAATTTGAGGATCACCCGATATGAGCTTGTTAATCAGCATGGTTGTCAGAAACTAGTCACACAAGGGTTCTTTGCAACCTGGACCAGATACTTATTGACAATGTGGAAGAAATAGGAGGTCAAGACTCAGGTGATATTGCTTAGTCAATTTTCTGATATATATTGAATAATTTTCACTGTTTCAACTCTACGATTTGAGTCCTCCCAAAATTTTACTCAATAAAAATCATTTATCCCCAGTTCTAATTTACTTTTAAAAATGCATCCTGTGGTTGGGTTGTTATGATATATTCCGTACAATCTAATTCTCAACCAAATCATTTCTGGAAGATGGGGTCCTGCAGTTGGAACTTTGTTGTTGGTGCCGCCAATGTTAATTTTGCGCCCACCAATTTTGAAGCTCCCCCCATTCTGGAAACTGAAAATTTTGTTGCCTCCCAATGTCCAGAATTTTAGTCTGAAGATTTGTTGATGTTGTCTCAGGCCATTTATCTTGGGCTACTTTGGTTAGGATTAATTGTTCTGCTTAATCCTGGTATTACAATTGGAAATTTTACAAAAAGATATTTGAAGCCACGTTGGTGGTTAATCATTAATTCTATGTGGATTTGGGTGGTAATTCCCCATCACTTAGAAACAGCTTCCTACTATCCTGTGATTTCTGTCACATTACTCAACTCTTCTACATCTGAGTTTTTGGAAGCAGTTATCATGAATTCATGTTTCTTTTCTCCTGCTCTGTCAAGATATCTGTGTTTACCATGTTTATTTGTATCAGTTCCTTTCTGAGCTTTCAGTTTGGGCTTTTCTTTAATTTGTGGTTTACATCTCCAGTTGCAGTTGTTGAGACTAGATCTTCTGTTTTCTATTTTCATTGCGTCATGTCACTTTGGCGTCCAGATTATTTTCCTGCTTCACCCACTGATGAGATTTTGCGTGAAGTTTGGTCAGCATTATCATTCTATTCCATTTCAAGCCTTAGTCATAAATCCCAAGTTTACCATGTGATGACAAAGGTTTCTGAGGATGCTTGTAAATGGTTGTTGTCTGCGGTGGAGCGCAATCCACGTGTTTTAACTGAAAGTGCATCTCTATACCCTTTGTTAAAAAAATTGTGTGTATCTATTGAGTAACTCAAAGTATATTGTAAGCTGTACACCTTCCATCAGGGTACTACTCTGCTTTTGATATTCCTTCCTCAGTTTCTTGCCTACTGCTGTACAATTGAGGTTCCCGAGGTGCATAAAGTCTCAGCGCTGTGGTTAGCAGTTGACCAGACTGCCCAGGATTTGGCAGTTTGGGATTCCCTGTTAACCACAACTAAGGCCCTGGTAAGCCAAATTCTTTCTCTGGTCTCAAATCCATCCACTTTCAAGCAAGGTACGTTGGTAATTGAGGACAAACCCGCTGCGCGCTCCTGGTTTTCTGGCCCTTGCTCTGCAGTAGTCCCTTCCAACCAAAGTCAGGATTGTTCTCCCCCTAGCCCATCTCAGTTGCAATTGGCGGTGGTGAACAAACCCACCAATGTAAAGGAGGCCCATGTAGTGTCCAGTCCTGATAGTTCCTTGGCAATGCTTCAGCACGTCATACCTGCAAAGCCTTCCATGGTTATGTCTGAAGAGTTGCCCCTCATTGCCATTGATTGTGATCATCCTGTTCTTCCAGCTGCTGTCCAAGAAATGATTGAGCAATACTTCCAGGAGCATCCTGCCTCCTTAGCTGCCGTCTGTACTGCCAAAGAGAAACAGGGCCCTGCCAAGATTACCACCTTTTCTGCAAATAAATCTACTTCTGGTTACTTCTTGTTTTATGGTAGCATTGATAACAGCCAAACTATCTATCAGCCAGCCATTTTGTTGGATACAGGTGATTCCAAGAACTTCATGAGTGTGGAGACTGCCAACTTGCTACAACTCAAGTACCACCCTGGAATGCTTGTTAGGGGAGGGAACTGTCAAACATTTCCCTCTTTCCAGCTTAAGGAGCCAGTAACATTTGTAGTTTTGGGTCAGTCTTTTACCGCAAGGTTCTCTGTTTGCTCTCCCCTGATGTATCCTATTATTTTGGGTGTGGGTTAGTGAAGAGATAATAATGTATCCACCTTACTGAAAGAAAATGTGTTACAGGTGGAACACTCTTTGGGTATATCTATTTGTATTCCGCTGTTAGGCATGTCCAAAATGGAGCAATCCTCTCAGACTATTCAATTGGTTCCTGTCCCTGCAAGTTCAGATTTACCGGTATGTTTACAACCCTGGTCCACAGTGTTTGACGCTACCAGAGGTGAGGTCCTTCCCAAGCACACTCAGTTTGACTTTGACTTTAAAGTTACCACTGATCTGATTCAAATTGTTTCCCCTATTTACCCTTTAACCTTGAAGGAAGACACATGTTTGGAAGAGTGGACTTGGGATATGTTGGCAAAGGGCTATATTTTTAAAAAGGCTTCATCAATTTGCACCCTGTTGTTGTTTGTTCAAAGGGCTGATGGGTCTCTTTGTTCTTGTGTTGACTATGGGAACTTAAATAACATCACAATCCCTGATCCCTATCCTTTACCTCTCAAAGCACAGATATCTAGGTGTGTTGAGAAGGCAAAGGTATTTTTGAAACTTGATCTGTTGAATGCTTTCAATAAAACCAGGATTGCAGAAGGAATGGTATGATTGACAGCATTCAGAACCAAGAAGGGTATCTTTCAGTTCCAGGTAATGCCTTTTGGATTAAAGAATGCTCCAGCTTGCTTTCAGCGGCTAATTGATTCCGTCTTGGGGGATCTCCTGGGTATATGTGCCATTGCGTATATGGATGATATCTTGGTGTTCTCTCCAGATGAGGAGTCACATAAGGCCCACCTGTCAGCAGTTGTGAAGCACATTCTCCAGGCCAACTTGATCATTAAAAGGAGTAAGTGTGAATTCTTCAAGCGTAAGGTTGCCTTTCTGGGTAATATTATCTTTGAGGATGGCCACACCATTGCCCCTGACAAGGAAGCTGCGGTTCAAGAGTATGCTACGCCTGTGACAGTATCCCAACTCCGTAGTTTCTTGGGTACCTGCACATTCTTGAAGAAATTCACCCCTCACCTGTCTGAAGTGGCCGCCCCTTTATATTTGGCTAGTGGAAAGACAACTTTGGTCTGGACGCCTGAGTGCGCAAGTGCATTCACAGCAGTCAAGGCTCTTTTGTTGTCATCACCTGTGTTGAGACATGTGGATCCTGAGCTTCTTTTTGTGGTTTCCACAGATGCATCTAAATACACTGTGGCTGGTGTGTTGTTGCAGACTGCTGGCAATGGGATTGAGAGACCAGTAGGGTATTTCTCCCAGAAGATGGAGGCTTGTGAACGCAACTACATGATTTACAACAAAGAATTGTTGGCTGTTGTGGAATTTTTAAAGCATCACCATCACCATCACCATCTCATGTCAGCACGTCATCTATTTGTAGTAAGAACTGACCACAAAGCTCTTCTATATTATCAACAACCCAGGGTTTTGTCAGGTTTCAATCCAGATGGCATGGTGATATGACAAGATACAAGTTCTGCTACAAGTTTATTAAGGGATCTGACAATCACTTGACCAATGCACTAAGCAGGAATCCTTCCCATCTCCCAGATGCTAGTATGGACGCCAAGTTTAACACACATACTGTGATTCCAGATGAGGCTGTGGTGCCTTTTGTATTGTCTCCACCTGCTACGCTGGCCACCATGTCCTTAACTGAGAGCGCAGACCTGGACTTAATTCCAAAGTTAAGTTCCTGCAACCTTTGTTCAAAGGTTATGATAGGCTATTGGAGCTAGCATGTGCAAACCCAGTGGGTCAGCCTCAGGGTTATCATAAGATAGGCCCCATCCTATATCATCAAGGTTGCTTGTGGGTTCCAGAAGGAACTATTTGGGACAAAATCATGGAGACTTATCACACCTGTCCAACAGCAGGCCACCCAGGGAAAAACAAAACAGTGGAACTAATCTGCTGCCAGTTTTCCTGGAAAGGTTTGACAGTGCAGGTAGTAGCTTTTGTTTGCAATTGTCTGGTATGTGTTCAATCTAAGGCAAGCCAGAACAAGACTACTGGTTTACTGGTTCCACTGCAGCCTGCTGCAGGACCCTGGACGTCTGTGTTGGTGGATTTCATTGGTGAACTTCCCAATTCCAATGGGTTTAACACAATCATGGTGGTAGTTGATTATTTCACAAAGATAGCACACTTTGTACCTTGCTTGACCACAATTACTTTGGTGGAAACAGCTAGGTTGTTTGTGAATAGAATCTTCTCCCTACATGGCATTCCAATGGAGATTGTGAGTGACTGCGGGCCCCAATTCATTGCTCAGTTCTGGGAAGCTTTTACTGGGATTCTAGGTATCAAATTGTGCCGTTCCACAGCTTTCCACCCCCAATCCAATGGACAAACAGAGAGGGTAAACCAAAGTTTGGAGGTCTACCTATGTTGCTACACTAATGTGCAACAAGATGACTGATGTGATAATTTACCCATGGCAGAGTTCACATATAATAACACCCCTCACACGTCAACTCAAGTATTGCCCTTCTATGCCAATGTGGGTTACAACCCTTCTTCCAATATGGGTCCTTGTTTGGTTAGCAATTTGGAAGATGCAACTGATCAGGCTGATGCATTGAAGCAGGTTCATCAGGAGCTCTAGGTTACTCTTGCCACTACTGTAACAACTTACAAGGAATACACAGATTGCAAGCGCCAGGAAGGTCCAACTTACAGGCCAGGTGATCTAGTCATAGTTGATGCTCACAATATGAAACTGAAGGTTCCCTGTTGTAAGTTAGGGCCTAAGCAAGTTGGCCCCTTCAAAGTTGAATGTCAAATTGGTTCCTCTGCCTATCAGCTGGATTTACCTCCTTCTTTCAAGATTTTCCACACCTTTCACAAATGTCTTCTTACTCCCTTTAAAGGTACAGAGACTCCTTCTTCCCAACCCATTCTTGTGGAAGGAGAACCTGAGTATGAGTTAAATTTTATTCTGGATTCCTGCAAGAACCAACAACACTTGGAATATTTGGTGTCTTGGAAGGGTTATCCTGATTCTGAAAACTCCTGGGTTCCCCACTATGATTGTTCCAATTCCCCAGATCTGATTCACAAGTTCTACAAGCGCAATCCCACTGCTATTGGCCACCCTGAACTTACCTTAGCTGTGATGAAACTCCCACCTGCCCACAAGAATATATCCTTATCCCATCTCCCGGATGGTGGTATTGTGCTCAGGGCTAAAGCGTAGGGTAATGTCACAGTATGTTCCATCATGCCAGGAATTAATTGCCCAAGCAAGAAGACTAAAAAAGCTGGGAAACCTTTATAAAAATTGACCAAGTTAACAGATTTAAATCAAACAGTCAATCAGAAATGGGTTACAGCTGCTCCAGTCTGTCAGCTGAAAATGATTCCTCATTGCAAATTGACGTTGATAAATTGGCATAATTTGAGGGTCACCCAATATGAGCTTGTTAATCATCATGGTTGTCAGAAACTGATCACACAAGGGTTCTTTGCAAACTGGACCAGATACTTACTTGACAATGTGGAAGAAATAGGAGGTCAAGACTCAGGTGGTATTGCTTAGTCAATTTTCTGATATATATTGAATAATTTTCACTGTTTCAACTCTATGAGTTGAGTCCTCCCAAAATTTTACTCAATAAAAATCATTTATCCCCAGTTCTAATTTATTTTTAAAAATGCATCCTGTGGTTGGGTTGTTACAATATATTCTGTACAATCTAATTCTCAACCAAATTACTTCTGGAAGATGGGGTCCTGCAGTTGGAACTTTGTTGTTGGTGCCGCCAATGTTAATTTTGTGCCCGCCAATTTTAAAGCTCCCCCATTCTGGAAACTGAAAATTGTGTTGCCTCCCAATGTCCAGAATTTTATTCTGAAGATTTGTTGATATTGTCTCAGGCCATTTATCTTGGGCTACTTTGGTTAGGATTACTTGTTCTGCTTAATCCTGGTATTAAAATTGGAATTTTACAAAAAGATATTCAAAGCCACATTGGTGGTTAATCATTAATTCTATGTGGATCTGGGTGGTAATTCCCCATCACTTAGAAACAGCTTCCTACTATCCCGCAATTTCTGTCACAATGTTTGAACATGAACCCTGAAGAGTACTAACGCCATGTCAGAAGTGGGCTATGCTTCTATTGCCACCAGAGTGGCCACTTATCCAAAGATTGCACTAGCTGCTCCAACAGAACCCAAGGAGCCACCATTTCAGCAATAAACAACGCTTGCCATTATTATCCTATCATTTACGCCACTATGTGTTACCATGACCATGAGGTGAACACTGTAGCCCTTCTAGACAGCAGGGCAACCCTCAACTACATGGAGCATAGCCTAGCTGAGAAACTGGGTGTACCAATCCAGGGAAACTCCCAACTGGTAACCTTGGGTAACAAGACAACATACCTGTCCCATAAATGCAAAGAGTTTGTCTCCCTGAAGCTGAATCTGAAACTCCTGCCCACCAGATTCCACGTCATGGAGAAGCTTCCAAAACCTTTAGTGATAGGGGTTGAATGGTGGGTTGACCACTAATTGAACTTGGATTGTGTAAATGCCGTCATTCCCCATGTTTTGATTTTGCCTTTGTTGGGTTGTTTTGAAGACAAATCCCTCTCTTTTGCTTTTGCCCTTTGAAATGAGGCTGGCTCCAAATTGGGAAATATAATTGTTCAGGTTCTTGACTCTGCAAAACTCACTTGCCCCACTCATGCTTGTGGCAAGTGATCAACCATCCATGTACTGTTTTGTGGTAAAGCTACACAGTATATAATCCCAATCTTTATACCCAATAAAATTTAAGTTCTATTCACATTTTTATCTTTGTGTCTCCACGTACTTTGGTGCCTCTCTAGCCATGTCTAGCAGATGTTATTCATTCAGGGCCACAAGGTAATCACATAGCCTTCCCTGCCATTCTAACTGAGACTCAGTACAAATTTAATCCTAAGTTTAGGATTTCCTGTTGTGACTCTGTGCCGCGCCTCAGATCACAACATAGGACAAATCAATCCAAATCAAGAAGCTCCACTCTGGATAAAATCAAATAGAAAATTCAATCTTGATAGGCATGTTTAGACATGAAAATTAAGTGAGATGTAAAATTGTCTAAACATGAAAATTATACAATATTCTGCACTCCAAATCACTAAAATAGCTACCACAAACCCATATAATGCTATATGAGCTAACCTCCTGACAATGCAGATTCTTTAAAAGTTTTTTGGCTAGGAACAGTTGGCATTCAAACTGTCTGCATGTCAACTGTCTGCATGTTGACACTTTTTCAACATTCAGACAGTTGACTTTAATTTGGCACTTAGGCCAAAGCCTACTAGTTGTGTGCTAATTGAACCAATTTTTTATATTGTATCCCATAGTTAGAATTGATAATCAACAAGAAAACAAAGCCAATGTCAACACCAACTAAGAATAGGCTTAATTTTTATTAAAAAATAAGAAGGAAATCACTATTAAAAAAGGAAAATTATTATACTTTTAATTTAAGCCCAACTTCAACCATGAAACTACACAATGTTGACATAAAATGTCAGGAATGACAATTCAGATGCTCCTAAATCTCAAAATACAGAACCAGAGTCAAACCCTGGGCAAAACCCTTCACAAACCGCCAGACCCATGGGCTGGGAATCCAATAACCCACTACTGTTTGATAAAGTTGTTACCAGCCCGCCAGGACCTGAACCCTTAGCCATCCCGCAGGATTCTTCAAGCAAACCGCCAGTGCAAGATGCCAAGAATTTCCCCGAGGTGCCAACACCTGACACCAGCGGTTTGCTTGGTGAAATATACAAGTTTCTCCATGAGAGTTATTCCAAACTCCCCAAAGTCCTGGGGGAGACACTGAACCCAAGGAGGCGCCCAATACCCAAATCAACAAACAGAAGGATTTGAAGTCTTCTCATCCCAAAGCAGCCAGTGGCAAACCGCCAGTGCCAAGCGCCACACTGCCATCTGAGACCCCCAATGCCAACCTGCCTGAGCCCAGAAAATCCAACCAGGTAGTGAAGCCTGGCAGTGTGGTATAAATACCTACCAGGCCGAGATCAACCCCCATCATCATTTTTAAATAAAGGTTATGAGATATTGGTTTCCCCAATTGGGTCATTATTTGTTAGATTAAGCCAAGGCGCCAGCTTAAGCATTTCAAAGCCTTTTAACTTCTTTGGTATCATTTAAGTCATAAACTTATGTTTTTTGAACATTAGTATAATGCTTAGTTTACTGAAGAAAAGTTTAATAGTGTAAAATATACAAATAATAGAAATAAATCTTATTTCTATTAGCTGTATTTTTTGCTAAAACCCTTTTTTCTATTTTAATAAGCCAAGAATTAAATATATGAGTTGCATGGGAGAGTAATAGCAGCCCCAAAGCTATAATTGCTATTACCCTATCTTTGGCTCATATAATTAATTTCTTAGTTATTTTTAGAAAAAAAGTTGTTGTATTTAAAAGACTATTTACCCTATGTGAAATATAAGTTTTTGTTATGCGTTCAACTTCATGAGCATGTCCTACTAATCCTTTAGTTGTATCAGCTCTCTTTGTTTCTCTGTCATCTTGCAGAACTTTGCACAATAATTTATTTTGGAGTACTCCTTAACATCCTCAAATGTCAAAGGTGAAACATACAGCTCACCATCTTTCATTAAATATGAAAGATTAACATAAAATGCTTTGACTTCAAGCCAGCTTTTTTTAGGCCTAGATTTTCTATCATAGATGTGAAAAAAGCTTTTTTGGGAAACATCTGAATTATTTACAAGTGTCTCATATAGACTCTTTCTTTCTTCCTCTCTCTCAAAAACCATTTTGAGATCATTTATATTTTTTATATACATCTCATTTTCCTTTTGTTCAAATATTTTAGATAATACACCAAAATGACCATCAACAATACTTTTGCCATGACACTCAACAAATCTATTAAACTTAATTATTCCTTTTATAATTTTAGGTACCTCTTTAAAAAGATAATATAAGAATTCATAAGATCTGAAATGATTACCATTATCAGTCCAAACTTTAATATTTTTAATATTCTTAAATTTATTATTTTTAAGCAGACTTATCAAACTCTGACCTGAAAACAAAGAGTCATGAGATGAAATTTCAGATAAAAAGTCATGATACTCATATTTAATTTTCTCATTTTCTTTAAAAGCAATTGCAAATCCTAATAAAGAAATAGGTATTTTCTCATAAAAACAATTATTTGTCTCTATAGGACCCCCACCTATTTTAAAGTTTTCTTTATAGTCTATTACTATAACACATGAATTATTATCAAGATTATTTATATCACTAATATATTCTTTATTTTGATGCTTATAAAACTTTTCATGTAGGTCAATAGATTCCAAATTTTCTTTAATAGATTTAAGCAATGGCAACTTCTTTATACTCAAATCCTTTTTCTTCATTTCTAATGACTTTTTTAAGTTGCAAATGTTACACATATCAGTTTGCTTTTTGCTTTTAATTATATTATTAGGAATAAGCTTATAAAAAGTGGAAAGTGAAATAGAAATATTGTTTTTTATTTTCATATTTTTGTAAATTTCTTTTTTGTTTTCAATAATGAGTATTTTATTTTAGTTGAGTATTCACTCAACTCTTTTTGTAATTCTTCATAAATCAATCCAGGGGATTTTTTTAGTGAATTGGCTAGTTGGAAATGAATTTTTTAATATATGTTTTAAAATATTTTTTATGTTTTCTTTCTTTACTGAATCATTTTTTCCTTTTTTATTTTTTGAATTTAATGATGCTTTTTTAGCATTTTTTTATTTTTTTAGAATATGAATACTCATTTTTTGTCATTTTAAATCCACAATCCCAAAGCTCTTTCAGACTGTAGCTTGATGTAACCAATGCTCTTAGGGAAGGAAGGTGCTTGGCAGGGGACTCTGACATCAATTCCTTTAGGTTGTTAAGGAAATCATCTGTCTTAGAATTTTGTATGACAGGTAAGAAGGTACTTTTTCCAAACTCTGTTTTTAATAAGAAATGCTCAACAAAGCTGTTAAGATCACTACCAGCAGTAAAAAGGAATGCTTGTTTAAGCATAGAGATTCTTTCTCTCTTAGTAGAAGCTCCCAGTGAGAAGAAGGGTGTCATCTGAGGTGCAAACTTGATAGGTTCCATAATGATAGTGGTTGGGTTCCTTGGCTTGGTTCAGGCAGTTCTTGCTTGGAAATAGATGTGCAGTTATCAGAGAGGAGTAAAGGTGTAGATTGTAAAGTAAATTTCTGTAAAGTTGAGCTGTTTAAATACCATGTTAGCTGAGCTTTTGCACTACAGGCATAAATCCCCAACTGACCCCCAACTGATCTCCTTAATTTATCAATATCACCCCTGAAGTCTGATATCATTGTTTATTTACCCCTTTTTATATTCTGGTTAACTGTTGATATTTCCGCGAATAGTACTTCAATCTCGCTCAAACTAGTATCATTAGAAAGCCCTTAATCTCAGCTTTCGGAATTGTGCTGCAACTTTATATTTCAATACCAATTTAGTATCTTGAAGTGGCTTTGAATGTAAGCTTATAAAATTATTATTTGAAATAAAATATGCTAATTAACTCTTAAAGTATGATATTTTAATCAGTAAACTAAATTTAAAGTATAAATTATTATTTAGCTTACTTTTAGTAACCAACTCAAAAACTTTTTTTAAATAAACTTAAGTTTATTATAACCTTTAACAGTTCTTAAAAAATGAACTTTATATATTTTAAATCTATCAAAACAAAAATGTTTTTCTAATCACATATAAATATTTGCTTGTATAATTAAATTTGTATCTTATTTTTATAGATACAATGACTAAGATCATTTTCCATTTAGTTCAAATAAATTTTAACCCTTATAAAATTTAATTAAATAAAGCAAGATTTTGATACATTCTTTTTTATGGTTGAATTTTTTATACATATTATCTCTAGCATACAGTATAAAAATATAATTTTATTAAATAGTTGTATAAAGCTATTTTATTAATATTAAATACTTAAAATTTTGAAAAGAAAAACTTTTACTCTCTTATAAGTTCTTATTATATATTTTCTATAAAATCTAACTTAAGAATAAATTACTTATGCTAAATGAGATCACTGAAATTTCAATAAAAGTTCAGTTTTAATTTTAGTTTTAGTTTTTTTTAACTTTTTACTAGATTTTTTTTTAAAAAATCCAAAATTATTTAATATTTATTAAATTTGCAAAAAAGCTATCTGCCCTCTTTTTAAAAAGAGGGATTCAAAAATTATTATATTTTAAATTAAATATTTTAAAAAAGCTAAGATTTTAGGTAACAATTTGATTTTCAACAAAAAGCATCATATCAGTTTTTATTGTATTTTTAGGTTGCTCTTTTTAGAATGATGTCATTTTGTACTAATCAGCTTTCAAGAAATAATGGTATATGAAATAAGATTGTTACTAGCTTTTAATACAGTTTAATTTAGCTGTAAGTAGAAAATGATTAATTTAATATAGGTTTTTATATTATAAGGATTAAATAAGATTTATTTTGATAAAATTGTTGTAATTATTTAAATTTATTGATAAGAAAATTAAAACAAAATTTTAAAGTTTTAAGTAGCACAGTTAATAGGAAACAGATTAATCTAACAAATAATGACCCAATTATTGCCATATTTTATTCTTGTCATCTGCCAGTTAACTCAAAGATCATCTGACCCCCCTGCCAGCCTGCCAGCTACGTACTGCCCACCTGGTGCTCCCTTTGGTCCTGTTCATATCACAGAGTACCCCTTAAAGCCTGAGTACAAGGACTACACCACTGATAATATACTAGCCTGGGATCCCTTGGCCAGAACTACAGAGTTAACCAGATACAACCAAGAAGACCTTGGTACGTTACCAAACCCCGCCTGTTCAGAGATAAATACAACTTCCTTCCTGCCTACCAAATGGACATGGAGCCACCTGTCACCCCCAAACCAATGCCTGCCTCCGCTGCTGAACTCCCCCTGGACCATACCAACAAGCTTTTTGGAATTGTATACATTACTCTCACAGGAATAATTGATACTATTGTCCTTGCCGCTGGTCTGTGGTTGTGGGTGGGCAAGTCAATTTCCTACCTCATTAAGTTAGCACCAATCCTTTGTTGGGCCCTGCCCACCCAGTCTGCAACCTGCCAGTTCCCAGACGCTAGCGAGCCGGCCAGTCAGGGTTGGTTCCCTGACATAAAATAACAGTTTATTATATTTCTTAATAAAAATAATCATAATCCAGAATAGCTTCACTTATAATAAGTATTTTATATTTATATTTGGCCCTTTGTTTCATAGTTCTTTGACATTTAACAGGTAAAAATTTCAAGCTTTGTTTTGTATTAGTGGTTTATTATATCTTTGAAACTGTTGGATGTGTTCTGATTAACCCTTAAACAGTGTATTAAGCCAGATTTTATAGATTAAAGCTAGGATTTATATAGTGTTATTTAAAGTTGACACAAAGGAAACCTGACACAAAAGCAAAAGTGGGACAAGGAGAATAATTTAAGCAAACATAATGTCATAATTTAAGCAAGATTTAATAGTAGCTCCACTATAAAAGAAGATCAACTCAGGCAAAGTTGTCACCTTCTGTCGTAAAAGTTGCAGCAAAGGGTTGCTAGTTTCTACAAACAGTTAGTCAGTGACCTAATTCTTAATACTATACCTGTTGATGGTATAGTTACAGCCTATGGAGGACAGAAGAATAATAAGGTGTATAGACAAAACTGGTATTTATTTAGATAGTGTTGCACTTATATAGTGTGAGGCAGGGGAATTGCTACCAGAGGCAGGGAGGCACAGACAGAAGAACTTCCCAAATGGAGGAGAGTGGATTGGCATGGCTAAAAGTCCCACGCAAGAGAACAACCACTTCCTTGCGGCTTTTCTTAAGGAGGTAGATATAAATAACTTTGTTGTTCTATTTATAATCCCAGAAGTGAAGCCTGTGCCTTGTGTGTGTTCAAAAGGCAAATCAAACACCTGTTTTAGGAGCGTTTTAAACGTCTTTATCACTAGTAGAATCTGGATGCAATAGCGCAACCACGCAATTGTTCCATTGCTTAATCCCTAGATGGACAACTTTTTGTCTAATTCATTCAGGATCTGCGACATTTCCCTCCACTGGATTAGACAACAGGTTTAAAAATGGCTGGCGCCTCAAGGTGACGTATATGGTGAACAGTCCCTCTATAAGAGTCACAAGAAGAGTCTTGAAGAAGGTGCAAGTGGTAATTCCAAGGAGGCGTAAGCATACCAGGCCAGTGGAGGTGATGAAGGCAGCAGGGAAGCAAGTAGTCCTGCGTGATGTGGACAACAGCTACCTGGACTTAGGGGTTCACTTAGATCAGCTACTGGTGCCTCAGCTGGCCTTAGGGGGGAAAGACCCATTGTTTGCTGCGCTGTTCCTAGCTTTGAGTGAGCCCAGGGAAGTGACAGGAACTGGGTTGCAAAGGGGTAACAGTATTCATTGGCGGTTCTCCATGTGGGCGACAGAAGAATACTTGGAGGCTCAGCTGAAGGAATTCCAATTTGAGGGTCAAGGCCTTTCAGTCTTGCAACAGGGGACAATATCCAACATAGTAGAGTCAGTCCTTTGCGCTTGGGCAACACCTGGGGTTACCAACACTCAACCAGTCAGTTGGAGAACCTCTGAAAACTTTGAGCAACGTCTTTGGCAAGCCTTCCAGGAAGTGTTGAAGTCATACACAGTGGAGGGGACTGCCCATCTGGTGCCAATGGTGATGGCGGGCAACCTTGTTCTTTGAGGAACCAACCACTGTGATACCAAGCGGGAGGAGAACATAGGGGTCTTCCTTGAGTGGGCCTTATCCTTATTCTATGGGGTGGGTGGTCAGGTCCCAGTAGAGTATGCCCTTTGTGAGAGTCTTCTGTGGGACTGTATCTTCTTGGGGGTCACCTTTCCTGTGGACATTGGGGTCAATTGTGTGTCTCGCTTGGTGGGGGTTTGTTGCCCAATCCTTGGTCATTGGCTTTGTTAATCTGTAGGCAACCAGTTGTGTTTCTTGGCTGTCATTAAGATGGTAGAACAGTTGGTGCGGTACTGGAAGAGTCTTGTCAGTCTCCAATAAACACCTTGTTCTTTTATTCTTATTCCTCATACTTTGGTGCAACACTATTGCAAACAGGACAACAAACCATGGAATTTTTTAATTAGGCTTTTGTTTTTTGGGTTATTGTCCTCATTGGGGCTTGCTCTTGGTCACTAGGAGAAGCACACATATAATGAGTGTGTACTCTAGTGATCAATTGCCCAGAATGGGGCTCCTTAAGGGTGTAGGAGTTGGGGCTGGTCTTCTGGATAACTTGAACTGGACCTTGCCAAAGGGAGGCAAGTTTGGATTTGCGGATGTACCCTCTATTGCTAAAGAAGTAGACTGAGTCTCCTACTAGGTAAGTGGGTAAGGCAGGGCGTTTGGATGCAGCTTGTTCTAGGTCCTGCAACTTATGGTTTAAGTTTACGGTGTAGGCCTCTGATTGCAAGCAAATAAGGGTTTGAACCAGCTTGTTGAGGTACGCCTCTGGGGACACAGCCAGGCTGGGCTTTACCAAGGAATATAGTAAAGGGGGAAGTCCTGGTTGCTGGCCGTAGAGCAGTTGGAAGGGTGGCTTGCCAGTGGCCCAATGGTACCCAATGTTGTATGCAAAGGTGGCTGCAGGCAGGAAGGTATCCCATTCAGTCTCATGTTGGTGACTGAGCTTCCAGAGTATCTGGATCAGGCTCTCATTAGTGTGCTCTACCATGCCATTTGTCTGTGGGTGATAAGGAGTGGATAGTGTCCCACGGATTCCCATCAGTTGGTTGAGGCGGGGGATGATATAACTGGTGAAGTTGGTACCATTGTCTGTCAGCAGGATCTGGGGGCAACCATGTTTGTATATGATATTCTCCAGGATAAACATGGCTGTCACCAGTGCAGATTGATTGGGAATTGCCTTGGCCTCTACCCATTTAGTCAGATGGTCAGCCTCCACAATGATGAACTTGTTGCAACTGTTGGTAGCTGGCAGGGGGCCCACTACGTCAATGGCTACAGTGTGGAAGGCGAACCCATGGCGTACCAGTCTGTGTTGAAACTTGGCAACTTTAGGCCTCTCAATGTTGCAGTCATGACAGTTGGCTAGCATATCCACTACATCAGTGTGCATTCCTTCCCAGAAGCAGTGCTGCTGTAGCAGAGCTAACATATTCTGTATGCCACTATGGCCAATAGTCTTGTGAGCAGCCACCACTGAGTCCATGCTTAGGGATGGGCATATGTAGGGTAGCCAAGAGTCTCCACAAAGCTTCAGGAGCTGTCCCTTAGAGACCTTGGTATCAATAGCTAACTTCTTGAGAGCCCTCTGTATCACTCCCCACCCCAAACAGCTAAAGTTCCCTGCTGAGCTATTTCATTCCTCACCCCTAGCAGCCACATTTCCCTGCTGGGTGAGGACCTTTAGCCCACAGCAGTCAATATCTCCTGACAAGTGGGGACAACATTTGCCTCTAGTAGTCTTTTTCCACCTACTAGTCAGGCCTTAGCTTCCCTAGTAACCATTATTCCCTACTAGGCCTCTACCTGCAACAAACCAACAACACACTATCAATATTCAGTATAGCGTTTTTATTTGAAGCCAAATCAACCCTCACCTGCAAAACTGCTCACATGTGGACCATCACAGTGTCTTTAAATTGAGTTGATTAACTGTGTAGGTTAGTCAATATAATTGACTAGGTGTCAATTAACCAACATAAACCAAATACATGCAAGGGTGCATGGATATTCAGGTTTGATCAGATTGTTCCCAGTTGGAACATTGATAGCTGGATTTTAGACTATGTAGGCTCCACAAGGATTTGGCACCAGGAGCCAAGAGAGTTACATGCCAAATCAATACATTGAAACAAAAGGTGTCATGTGTTTCCTTTTCATTGTAGGTACATTCTCATATGCTGAGAAATTTGGGGATCTTTTAGGTAAAGATCCAGGTTTGGAAGACATGAATTTCATAGACCATATGACATAAATCAAAGGTTGATTTGAAAACTGAGGGGTTTTCAGCCAATCATGCCCCAAAAGGTATATAAGCAAAAACAGCTAAATTTTAATAAATATATATTGTCAATTTTGATGCTTTCCCCTCATTTACTTTTCAATTGTCATGTCTTCTTTGTTATCATTCAAAAGAGAAAAATTTGGAGTTCTTTGTGTGGAAACTGCTGCTGCTAGGAAGAAAGCTCCAGCAGGTTCTCTTGAGGAAGCTTGGGAAAGTCTGGAGATAACAAAGACTGTACCCAAGGATGCTTTAGTGGAGGCCAAAGCAGCTTTTGAAGAATTGTATTCCAACTACTTTGCCAAGAAAGGAACCCCTGTCCAAGGAAATCAAATCTATGCTTGGAATTTGTGGAACTTGCTGTTGGAATTTGACAAAATTCTATAACAGGTGAAAGTCAAGGTAAACTGTGAGATTGAAGGCCTAAGGGCAAGAGAGAGAAAAAGTGTGGAGATCATGGCTAGATGGTGTGATAACAACAAAGTGCTGTAACATAAAATTGCTTCCTTAGAGGAAAATCTCACCACAGCTTTTTCCAAGGAAGGTTCTGGCATTAAGAGTCAGCAAGGGCAGGATAATGGTAAAATGGACTAGTTGGACCTGGATCCTTCACATAAAGGCTTAAAAATTACAACTATTTTTATACTTTTTTAATTTATCCTTTTAGATCTATGAATTATTGTTTTATATTTAGATGATTCCAAGCCTTCAATTTTATACAGTGGCACCATTGAAACAGAGATTAAATTTTTATATTGTAAATTAATTATATTGTTGCAACATCTTTGATTAATCCCTCTTGGGGAATTAACACCCCAAGTAAATCACCAAGCGGCTCACCAAGTGGTTCACTGCCCAGTCAATAAACTGGTGGCATCATTATCAGTTAACCATCTATGACGGGGATCACTCAATCCAGGTCCTAAATGGAACATAACTTGATTAAGCCTCATGACTCAAGAGGAACATTACTCAGATAAGCCCCATGATCTCTATGATGTACATGGACAACATGTGGCTTGTCATGATACTATATAATATTCTATATTCATATTCAATAAAGTATCATTCTCTTCTTAATCTTCCCCTTTATTTTGTTTATTATACTTCCCATAAGTATAAACTCAACAGTGGTAGCACAGGTAGGTTATCCATACCTACCCAACTCAAAGGAAAAATTTCTCCCAAGAAAAGAACCCAAACAATGTCATTCCCTAACGGTTGGAGAGATTACAAGGTAGGACAAGACGTTCCCCCAGGCCTTTTCATCTACAATAACATCCTTGTACCCATTGATCAGTACAACACTCTCAAAGCCCGCAGACTGTTCCCTACCACGCCAACCACAACAGCACCTACACAACCTGAGATACCCAATATTGTGTTTCAACGCTTACATACCGCTGAGATTGGTGCCTTTGTAGGACTATACTGTGAAAACGTCTCTCCTTGGATCAACAGCACCAAGAGCAAGTTTGAACAGGTGGAGTATCCCCAAAGACTCTGGGTCAGTGAGATTGCCCTCTGAGTCACAGGGACTTCTTCACATTTTGTAACCAAGTGGCTAGCCCAACACCCTAACCAGAAGGAAAATTGGGAAGTGTTCAAGGCTGCATTCCTTGAGAAGTTCTCCATGAAGGACTCAGACATGGTGATCATGACTGAGCTTTAAACTTTCAAAATGACAGGAACCATTGAAGAATACATTACCACATATAAAGGACTATGTGACTGAGCACCCAATACCATCAACTTTGATGAACCTGGGCCACGTCTGGACTTCTATAATGGCCTTCCCACACACATTAGACGTCAGTTTGACATGATCTGCTGCAAGAACCTTGAGGATGTATTCCTAGAAGGAAAACACACAGCTCAGAAGTCTGAAAATCTACATGCCACCAACAAGCGCAAGGAAAACCCTGCAGTTAAGAGAGAGCCTCACCCCAATAAGCAAAACAACCAAGCCAACAGTACCCAACCTCAAACTGGGAATCACACTGCAAAAGCCAACCAGACCAGCACCAAAGATACCAACAAGGAGGGAAAAGCTCAGGGGAGTGCTTTGGCGAGCCGCCCTCCCCCTCTTCACAAGACTTGTACAGAGAAAAGAACGTGGACTCAATCACCATGATCCAGGTTCCCTCCAGTGATCCTCTACTGTTTGCCGCCAAAACTGGAAATAAACTCCTTACCTATCCTTTCCATTTTTGCAGATACTAGGGCACAGCACTATTCAACACTGGACCCAATCAATCACTCATTAACAAGAGTTTTGCAGACCTCATGAAGTTACCTACCATTTGAAGTAGCATCAAGAAAGTCATCATGGCAGACAACCGCAGCACACCAGTTACCCACAAGACAAAACCTTTCCAAGCCCAAATTGGGGACGTACAAACAACAATTAGTAGCCCCATCATACCAATCCCCAAATACAATATCATACTTGGATTAGATTGGATGCAAAAGACAAAGCCTCACATCAACTGGGACAGTGCCACCCTCACCATCCGGCGGGGAGAAGTCCACCATCACGTGTACCCAACACATCTTGACACCCTCATGAGGGACCACATATTTGTAAAGATGATGGAAACAGAGAAAGAAACTGACATCAGCAAAATCAATTAGAGCACATGTACGTATGAAGTCATCCACTTCAAAATCACAGAAACTCAACACAAACATAACCTAATCAGAAACCAGCTAATCAATGAGTTTCCCTCCATATTCCAAGAAACACTAACCGGTGTCATGAATGACATTTCAATACATGTATTGAAAACCCTAGAGTTGAACCCCAGTTCCCTGAAAGCCAATAAAATCCTCCAGGACAGTCCAGGACCCGCCAATCCGTTAAGTCACAGGCTCAAATTGTTAAATTACTCCGCAACCTGCCAGCCTACTACAGAGGATTCCCTGAATAGTTGCCATTCTGCTGCCAAACTGGTGCCAATGAAGACCCATATCTACAAAGAAGATGTAACCTGGCTAACAGAGGTTGGGGAAGGACCTACTGCCAACCTGCCAAGAGCCAATGCTGGAGTTTCAAAATCAACATTGGAAACCTTGGAATCAAACCCTGACCCTCCAAAGACTACTCAAGTCACACAAAGTGGACAGGAACCTGCCCACTTGCTAAATTGCAAGCCCGAGTTGACAAGTTACTCTGAGGCCCTCCAGTTGCCCAAGGACAATTCCCTGAATTGTCACCAGATTGATGCCAACCTTGATCCACCAATGATCCAAACCTATGCAGAGGTTGCAGCTTGCCTTAAGGAGGTTAAAACAAAAACTATTTTTAACTCTGCCAATGACCACCAGCTGCTGCCAGTCTTCTTTCCAGAAGGGTAGTACAATTGAACTACTCAGGTGATGTAGTGAACAGTGGCAGCAGAACAAAGCATTGTCACTTCTATTCACCAGAGCAGGCACAACATGGATCTGTCGCCTTCAAGACTCTAAGCCAAGATCCATGCCCCACCAGTGCCTTGTCTGTGAACCTGAACCCTGCAAAAATCAAAGAAGCAGAAACCCATGGTATAAAAGCCCCAGCGGTATGATGATGACCATGTTGTCATTTTTGATAATAGAGTTTTATGAACCTTTGGTTCAAATAAATCTTACCTTACCTAGTCTTAGTGATCTTCCATCTTAACTCTGTTCAAGTAGACCATCAGGCACCCACCCCCTGCTGGAGACTAACCTGCTGATCCCGCCCAGGCACTTTAACATTCCCCAGGAGCCCCATTTGGACCTGTGAATTTTACCAAATACCTGCCCAACCTGGCCTATGCAGAGTACAACTTAGAGACCATCCTCATTGCTGACCCCTTGGCAAGGACTAGAGAAACTGAATACATACAGTGTGAAGGAAAGTGGTACAAAAGGCTGCCAAGATTGTTCAAAGACAAGTACAATTATCTGCCTGCCTACTTTGTTCCCATGATTCTGCCCTTAACCCCACAACCAACCGCCCAATGGAGACCCCCACCGCTGCAGAGACCACATCCACTCAACTGTTTGGAGTACTCTATATCACCTTGACAGGAATGGTGGATTCCATGATCCCTATCTCTGGACCCTGGTCCTTACTAGGGCAATCTATGTCTTACATTATCAAGTTAGCACCCATTCTATGGTGGGCTTTACCTGCCGGCTTGCCCCAACCCCATCCCAAGCCGCCTAATGCCTCTACCTATACCTGGTTTCCTGACACCCGGGTTGCCCCCTGATTGGGGCATACAACATGAGATCAACCTAAAAGGTAGTGTGCCTAAGGCATGACCCATCTACTGCCTCACATCACAGAAAGACAACGCCCCAAAGGCTTACCTTGACAAAGCACTTGAGAAAGGCCTCATCAGACCCTCAAAGTCACCCTTTGGTGCTGCTGTTTTCTTTGTAGCAAAGAAAGATGGAGGCCTCCGCCTGGTTACCAACTACAGGGTCCTCAACAAGGTCAAAATAAAGAACAGGTATCCCCTGCCCCTAATTGATGAACTTTTTCTGCCCTGGGGGGGTCCCAAATCTTCACAAAAATTGATTTGACAGCAGGATATCACCAAATTTGCATGAAACATGAAGACATTCCAAAGACCACATCTGGACTAAATATGGTTCCTTTGAATGTGTTGTCCTCAATTTTGGTATGACAAACGCTCCCAGTACCTTTTTAACCTTCATTAATGAAGTATTCAGGGAACACATTGGGAAAAGAGCAATCATCTACCTGGACAACATCATTATTTACAGTCCCAACCTACAACAACACTGGGAAGACGTCTGCACAGTCCTCCGTACCCTGCAGGAAAACCAATTGATTGCCAAACCGTCCAAATGTGAGTTCTTCTCAACTGAACTTCCATTCCTTGGCCATATCATCAGCAAAGACGGTATCAAGCTGGATCCAGATAAAATACGCGCTATAACAGAGATGCCAGTCCCAAGGAACAAGAGCAAACTACGCAATTTCCTTGGAATGGTATCATATGTATGCAGGTTCATCCCTGACAGGGATTCCCTGAAAGCCCCTTGTCAGCCATCACTGGGAAAACAACCAAATTTGTCTGGACACCTTTAAGAGATCAACATTTCTGCCAACTGAAAGAACACATGGTTACCACCCCCATCCTTCAATACCCAAACCGTGAGGGTATCTATGAGCTAGAAACTGACACCTCTGATTATGCCATAGGAGGAGTACTATGTATCCAAACGGATCAAAAGGACTTCCTCCCTGTGGCATATTAATCAAGGAAACTATCACACAGCAAACAAAGATATCCCATACAAAATAAGGAATTGGTTGCCATTATACACTGCCTCATGAAATTGCAATGCTATCTGGAAGGAGCCCAGACATTCAAAGTACTCATCAACCACAAGTTGTTGATATTCTTCAAAAAACAACAACACCTGTCAAGAAGACAAGCCAAATGGATGAGTCTATACAGAGATACCCCATTCAAATTGAATACAAGCCAGGCAGGTAGATGCTTACTGCAGACGCCCTATCAAGGCTATACAATAAACACATCCTTTGCACTGATGGCAACCCCAACTGGCCCATGTTAATAATGGGGAATCTCCAGGAATGGTTCCCACCTGGTAAATCAATGGACATTCAAGAGAAAGTCCTCAAAAACAAACATCTGTTCAAAAACATATATGTTACGCTACACCAAATACTTCCAAATGGTGACACTGTACCCTACGTCTTGTCAACACAAAAGATTGACACAATCCTTCAATATCACAGAGACTTGGGACACACCTGTAGCAGAAACTTGCATGAATACCTCAAGACACTCTAATGGTGGCCCAACATGCTAGATGATATCAGAGAGGTATTAGAAAAATGCAAGGTCTGTGAGAAGTACGCCCAAACCAAAGCTCCACCCAATTCAGTAGTACCCGTATCCATCACACAACCCTTCAAGATATGGTCATTGGATATTGTGGAACCTATGTCTGGTGAAAGCAAAGGCAAGAAGTACATCATCACAGCCATTGACTATGCAACCAGATGGCCTGTAGCACAAGCCACAAAAGAGCACAAAGGCAATGATGTGAGACAATTCATTGGCAAGGAGATCATAGCAAAGTTTGGAAAGCCTGACCTCTTAATCACAGACAGAGGCACTGAACTCAAAGCTATTGACACCAACATCTATCTTGCCAAAAATGGAATAAAACACGTCATAGCCAGCCCATATCACCCACAAGCAAATGTACGCGTAGAACAACTAAACAGCTCCCTAGTGAAAGCCCTCAGTAAGTTTTTTTGCCAACAATTAAAAAGCCTGGGTCAACATGCTACTAACCACCCTTATGGTCTGCAGAACATGAGTCAACCGCAATACAGGCAAAAGCCCTTATGAACTTGTCTATGGTCAGAAACCCTCACTTGTCAGTACAACCACAGGACCATGACTGCCACTTCCAAAGAAAATACCAGACAGTAATGACCCAAAATTACTACAAGCCAGAAAGAATCAAGAAGTGATGGAACAACAAAGAGTTCAGCGGGAAGCAATCCCCTTGCAATAAGAAAGGTTCCAAGTCGGAGACAAGATCTGGATCATCAATCACAACCAACACAAACTAGACCCAGGGTTACGCAGACCAGGCATTTTCATGGAAGTTAAGCCCAATAACACCTACCTCATCAAAGGGATTAGAGCTCAAACTGAATTTAAATGTATGCATCACAACCAACTTTGTTTGTGTAAGACAAGAGCAGCCCAACAAAATTCAAGGCTCTCTGTACCCAACATCAAACTGGATCAATACCAAGCCCGCATACCAGATACTCTCAAGAAGATCCCCAAGGCTCCGCCTTCCAGCACCCCAGGTGTCAGGATACGCCCTGACACATCTTGTGTTACAGAAATGCCTTGGGAAAACTCTACTATTCTCCACAATCCCAATGCTATTTTAATGACTCTCCTAGCTGCTCTTGACAATGAGTTATGGCTTTTTAAAGTTTGGCCGCCAGCTAAACTTCCTAACCAGTGCAAAGTGACAAAAATATGCAACCAAGGCACAAGAATTGATGTGAATCTTAATTTGAGTATAACTCAGCAACCACTGGACAGATTTGAACGTCCAAACACGCATTTTGAAGCCAAACACCAGGAGAGTCAATCTGTGCTATTATTAGATAAAACACGGATGCAAAGCCCAATGTGCGGGGTTTTGCAAAGAAACATGAGTCATGCTGTTCAGAAGATGCCCCAAAACCCCAGCCTGATGCCACTAGCAGAGTCCCTAAGACTGTCTAGAAGATTTAGGAAGACTCTAAAGAATCCAATGAAATGGTATACAAAGGTGTTGCTCACAATAATCCCCTTGTGATCATTCTAAGTTAGCCTTCAAATAAATTTTTGATTTAGTTTGATTTAAATATTAAGTTCAGTCAGATAGAAACAAGTCAAGACCCTCTGGGCCCTGACATTATGATCACCATACCCCTCAGCAATGATGAAGTCCTTGTCTACCTACTCCTTGGAGCCCTTCTGGTGCTGTTTCTCCTCCTTGCTGTTCAGTTGACCCAGTGGTACACCACCAGTACTGCCAACCCTCAACCAGCCAACAATTCCTTCCACACTGTACTAGGAAACCTGCACTATATTGTGTGCATTATTACCTATCAGTATTACCAAAAACATAACCTTAAAGAATGGTCAGACCTTTATGGAAAGGGCAACTTTCCTGATGTGAACCAGATGTTATCCAGAACTCAAGTAACCCTGGGCCCCTATTATTATCTTATAATGGGGGCATCTTGTATGTTTATCTTAATGATATTAGCTTACTATGTTTATCAGTATAATGTCCAGACAATACCAGATATACGCCAGACTAGACCAGAATGTGAAGCCCAAGCCCATATTAAACCTGGACTGGAACCCTCAAGTATATTTATGCTTAAGACATCTCCATATTCATGTTACTCCAGAAGCCTGCTGAAACCATTGTCCAGTTGTTCTTCAAACGTGACTACCAGACCTTTTTCCTTTGAGCCTTTCCTGTTAAGTGAACTCCAAGTTGCTTCCCAAGTTCTACATCTGAAGACTTAAGAGCAAGATGTGTCTAGTACTCTTGTCAAGCAATACTATTCCACATGTATTCTCAACCAACATATATAACTAGGTGCAATTTCAACAGTAAAAAACTCTGAGATGACTCCAACTAAGAAAAAGCACCCTCCAAGACTGCCTAGCCATCTTGTTACCAAGCCTAAGTCCATATACAAGTTGAATAGTGATGCTATAAAGAAAGCTATGAAGGCAGCTGAACTCAGAATGAGCCAAGGGTTGCCACTAGATGATAGCTGCTCCATAAACTATTTGTTTTCAGAAATAGAATCCCAAGAAAGAGCAAAGAAGAATAGAAAAGTTGCCCCTGTCAAATCAGTTGATCCTAGTGAAAATATGAGACCTGATAGCACACCATATAACAAGAAGAAAGATGACTCATTCATGATCACATCAGTTAGTATCATTCATCCTCATCCTAATACTCCAGGAATTAGCCACCACAAATGCTATACAATACTCCAGCCAGCATTTAAAGAGTATAAAAACAATATTAACTTTGATGATGTTGATGATGAGCATACAAGTCCACACAGTCTGACAAGATCTCAGTAGAAACCAAGACCAAGAACAGATCTATTGATTCTGGTAGTAGATCCAGAACATCAGAAAAACACCAACCTCAAGAGCACAAGTCCAAGGAAGCAAGCCTTAAGAGATCAGTTGGGTGTAGAAAGAGTAAAGAAAAACATCAAGAGTTCTCTGGTGCAATCAAATCCAGACCTAGAGCTTCCAGTAGTGGAGCTAGACCCTCTGGAATATACCAATCCCAAGAATACAAACCCCAGAAAACCAGCCTTGAGAGACTAGTAGAAAGTGGAAAAGAAACCAACACATATCAAGAGTTTTCCAGTGAAGTTGAGCCTAAAGCCCCTGATAGATACCAGAAGCCAGCCAAATCCAGACCTAGAACTGTTAACCTTCAGCCTGAGCCACTAGAGGATGTCTCCAAAGAAAGTCAATCTAAGGATTTCCAACTTAGTGATTCTAAGCCACTCCCAAAAGTTTTCTCCATACTTGCTCTATGTTGTTGAGTGAGAAGATCTTTGAAGGGGATGGAGATAGTGTGCATACTGCAAACTATCTCAAATTTTACCAATTCTGCCAAATTTTGATTTTCAAGTCAACCAAGAATGTCTAAAAAGAGAATTTCTTGAAAATGGCGCCCATGATTGTACAAAGCCCAGCATAACCTACCAGAAGAGTCCCAAGTTTCAGAAACCCAAGCCTGCCAAAAGTAAAAAATGCTATGTGTTAGAGCCAGACGTACCCAAGTCCTCAAACATAACATCTGTGACACTTTATACTGGAAGTAACTCTCAAAAATACCATAACTCTTGCCTTATAAGAGCTTCTGTCCTGACTATAAGCCAGTCCAAAATCTGTTTTTCCATCTTTCTTGATGATGCCAAATGCAACCCTGTTGAGCCTGCTGCTGCCTCTTATAAAGAAAAATCCTGCCTCAGTTCTAAATACCAAGTAGTAGATTTAGTAGAGTCAACTTGGATTAAGCTGACTATAGAAGGGGATAATGTCAGGATATGCCCTGACACATCTTGTGTTACAGAAATGCCTTGGGAAAAATATACTATTCTCCAAAATCTCAATGCTAGTTTGATGACTCTCCTAGCTGCTCTTGACAATGAGTTATGGCTTTTTAAAGTTTGGCCACCAGCTAAACTTCCTAACCAGTGCAAAGTGACAAAAATATGCAATCAAGGCACAAGAATTGATGCAAATCTTGATTCGAGTATAACTCAGCAACTACTGGACAGATTTGGACGTCCAAACACGCATTTTGAAGCCAAACACCAGGAGAGTCAATCTGTGCTATTATTAGATAAAACACGGATGCAAAGCCCAATGTGCGGGATTTTGCAAAGAAACATGAGTCATGCTGTTCAGAAGATGCCCCAAAACCCCAGCCTGATGCCACTAGCAGAGTCCCTAAGACTGTCTAGAAGATTTAGGAAGATTCTAAAGAATCCAATGAAATGGTATATAAAGGTGTTCCTCACAATGATCCCCTTGTGATCATTCTAAGTTAGCCTTGAAATAAAGTTTTAATTTAGTTTGATTTAAATATTAAGTTCAGTCAGATAGAAACAAGCCAAGACCCTCTGGGCCCTGATACCAGGGGGAGATGTTGCAACATCTTTGATTACTCCCTCTTGGGGAATTAACGCCCCGAGTAAATCACCAAGCTCTCACCAAGTGGTTCACTGCCCAGTCAATAAACTGGTGGCACCATTATCAGTCAACCATCTATGATGGGGATCACTCAATCCAGGTCCTAAATGGAACACAACTTGATTAAGCCTCGTGACTCAAGAGGAACATTACTCAGATAAGCCCCATGATCTCCATGACATACATGGACAACATGTGGCTTGTCATGATACTATATAATATTCTATATTCATATGCAATAAAGTATCATTCTCTTCTTAATCTTCCCCTTCATTTTGTTTATTATAATTCCCAGAAGTATAAACTCAACAATATCTAATATATTCTGTAGATGGCTATCACAAATATGTAATATCATAATATGATAATTATTTAGAAATCCCACTTCCGTCAAATACATATAAAAAGTAAATTTAAAAAATTTAAAGGTAAAGCTTTCAAAGTAACTGTGATTTTTATTAACAGATATTATTACACATGTATAAAGACCTTCTTGTTGAGTTTATACTTCTGGGAAGTATAATAAACAGAAAAAGGGGAAGATCTAAGAAGATAATGATACTTTATTGAATATGAATATAGAATAATACATAGTATCATGACAAGCCACATGCCGTCCATGTACATCATGGAGATCATGGGGCTTATCTGAGTAATGTTCCTCTTGAGTCACAAGGCTTAATCAAGTTGTGTTCCATTTAGGACCTGGATTGAGTGATACCCGTCATAGATGGTTGACTGATAATGGTGCCACCAGTTTATTGACTGGCTGGTGACCCATCCGGTGAACCATTAAGTGATTTACTTGGGGCGTTAATTCCCCAAGAGGGAGTAATCAAAGATGTTGCAACATCTCCCCCTGGGGTACTGGAAGGCTGAGCCTTGGGAATTTTCCTAAGTGTGTTGGGGACGCGGGCCTGGTATTGATCCAATTTGGCGTTGAGAACAGGGAGTCTGGAATTTTGTTGGGCTGTTCTTGTTTTGCACAGGCAGAGACAGTTTTGGTGCATACGTTTCATTTCAGTCCAAGTTCCAATCCCTTTGATGAGGTAGATGTTGTTGGGCTTGACTTCCATGACAATGCCTGGTCTACGCAATCCTGGGTCCAGTTTGTGTTGATCATAATTAACAACCCATATTTTGTCCCCAACTTGGAATCTCTTTTGTTGTAATGGGATTGCTTCCCTTTTGAACCTTTGGTGTTCCATCTCCCCTTGGTCTTTTCTGGCGTTTTGTACATTAGGATTGCTGCTGTCTGGCACCTTTTTGGGCAGAGGTAATTGTGGTCCTGCGGCTGTACTAACAAGAGCGGGCTTAGGTCCATAGACAAGTTCATAAGGGCTTTTACCCGTATTGTGGTTAACCCTTGTTCTACAGACCATGAGTGCTGTTGAAATCATTTCAACCCAGGCCTTTGGATTGTTAGCAGATAATTTACTGAGGGCTTCTACAAGAAAGCTGTTTAGTCCTTCTACTTGTCCATTTTCTTGAGGGTGGTACAGGCTGGCTGTGATGTGTTTTATTCCTTTTTTTGGTGAGGTAGATGTTGGTGTCAATAGCCTTAAGTTTGGTTCCTCCATCTGTGATCAGAAGGTCAGGTTTCCCAAACTTGGCTATGATTTCTTTCCCAATAAATCACCTCACATCATTGCCTTTGTGTTTTTTTGTGGCTTGTGCCACAGGCCATCTGGTTGCATAGTCAATAGCTGTGATGATGTACTTTTTGCCCTTGTTTTTGCCAGGCATTGGTCCCATAATATCCAGTGACCATACCTTGAAGGGTTGTGTGATGGATACAGGTACTACTGACTTGGGTGGTGCTTTGGTTTGGGTGTACTTCTCACAAACTTCACATTGTTCCAGTACCTCTCTGATATCATCCAGCATGTTGGATTACCAGTAGAGTGTCTTGAGGTATTTGTGCAAATTTCTACTTTGGGTGTGTCCAAAGTCTCTGTGATATCGGAGGATTGTGTCAATCTTTTGTGTTGACAAGACGTAAGGTACAGTGTCACCATTTGGAAGTATTTGGTGTAGTGTAACATATATGTTTTTGAACAGATATTTGGTTTTAAGGACCTTCTATTGAATGTCCATTGGTGTGCCAGGTGGGAACCTTTCCTGGAGATTCCCCATCATTAACATGGGCCAGTTGGGGTCATCATCAGCGCAGAGGACATGTTTGCTGTATAGCCTTGACAGGGCATCTGCAGTAAGCATTTCCTTGCCTGGCTTATATTAAATTTTCATGGGGTATCTCTGTATGAGACTTATCCATTAAGCTTGTCTTCTTGAAAGGTGTTGTTGTGTTTTGAAGAATATCAGTGACTTGTGGTCAGTGAGTACTTTGAACGTTTGGGCTCCTTCCAGATAGCATCACCACTTCATAAGGCAGTGTATGATGGCTTCCAACTCCTTGTTGTGTATGGGGTATCTTTGTTCACCGTTGGACAGCTTCCTTGACTCTTACGCCACAAGGAGGAAGTCCTTTTCTGCTGTTTGGGTACAGAGTACTCCTCCTATGGCGCAGTCAGACATGTTGGTTTCCAACTTGTATATCCCTTCACAGTTTGGGTATTGAAGGATAGGGGCGGTAACCATTTGTTCTTTTAGCTGGCAAAAATGTTGGTCTTGTTGAGGTGTTCATACAAATTTGGTTGTTTTGCCTGTAATGGCTGATAGAGGGACTGTCAGAGCACCCCAGTCAGGGATGAATCCTCTAATGTAGGCTACCATGCCTAGGAAGGTATGGAGTTTGCTTTTGTTTCTGGGAGCTGGCATTTTGGTTATGGCATGTATCTTTTATGGGTCTGGTTTGATTCCATCCTTGCTGATAATGTGACCAAGGAATGGAAGTTCAGACAAGAAAAAGTTACACTTTAATGGTTTTCCAATGAGTTGGTTTTCTTTGAGGGTGCAAAGGACCAGGCAGATATCTTCCCAGTATTGCTTTAAGGTTGATCTGTAGATGATTATGTTATCCAGGTAGATGATTGCTCTTTTTCCAATGTGTTCCTTGAAAACCTCGTTCATGAAGGTCACAAAGGTACTGGGGGCGTTTGTCATGTTGAAATTGAGGACAACAAACTCAAAGGATCTGTACTTGGTCCTAAATGTGGTCTTTGGAATGTCTTCAGGCTTTACAAAAATTTGATGGTAACCTGATGTCAAATCAATTTTTGTGAAGATTTGGGACCCCCCAGGGCGTCAAAAAGGCTGTCAATCAGGGGTAGGGGATACCTGTGCTTAATTGTTACCTCATTGAGTGCTCTGTAGTCTGTGACAAGGTGGAGTCCTCTGTCTTTTTTTGTCACAAAGAAGACAGCGTCACTAAAGGGCAACTTTGATGGTCTTATGAGTCCTTTCTTGTGGCTTTGTCAAGATAAGCTTTTAGGGTGTTGTCTTCTGTTGTGAATCCCACTATTCACCATATTTTGATTTGCCTTTGGTGGGCCATTTTGAAGACAAATCTCTTGCTTTTGCTTTCTCCTCTCAAAATGAGTCAATGGCTGGATTGGGAAATACAATTGTTCAGGTTCTTGACTCTGCGCAACTCACTTGCCCCACTCATGCTTGTGGCAAGTGATCCTACCGTCCTGGTAGTGTTTTGTGGTACCGCCAACCACTATATATTCCATTTTCCTATTCACCAATAAAATTAAGTTCTATTCACGTTTTTGTCTTTGTGTCTTCTGTACTTCTGCTCCTCTCTCTAGCCACAACTAGTAGAGATTATTAATCCAGGGCCACAAGGTAAACACATAGCCTTCCCTGTCATCTAACTGAGACTTAGTACAAATCCAATCCTAAGGTTAGGATTTCCCGTTGTGTGTCTGTGCTGCACCTCATAACACAACAAAAATGGTGCTCACTACAGGGGCTGTAAGCCCCTTGGTTATCCCTTTTGCATCCACGTTTTCAGGTCCTTTGCCTCCATCTATACAAGAGCCAACTTCACCTGAAATTACTAGTCCTCCTATTGAGGAAGATATTGCCAACCCGCCTATTGTCCCTACTGTACTGAGCCTCAGGAATGGTCTCTGCCTAGTTTCTTACCCCATGGGTACCCCTGACTTAGAACAAGTCATGTTGGTAGCCCTTGGGATAGCCCGTAAAGGAGCTATCCCTCACTTTCAGCTGCAGTTCAGTTGGGCGGAATATTATGAATTAATTGTGGTCCCTCAATTTCAACAACATCTCCTCTCAGCGGCTGGCTCTTCTGAGCACTTACTATCCTCCTTTGTGCAGCCTTCCTTGGCCCACCATCAAATGGTGTTGGGGCTCCACATCCAAGAAATCTTGTCTCTACAAGCAGCAGTTACTCATCACTGGGATCAGTTTGCTGCCTACCAACAGTGGATTCATTCCCTGTTTTCCTTGATATCTGACAATCAGCGCAACTCTGTTACCTCCCAGACCCATTTGGTTAATTATATCAAACAAATGCGCCAGTTCATCCCTGAATATGTGAGAGAGCATCTACATAAGTTTCACCAGCTAGAACAACCCTGGCAAACTCAAGTAGATTCCACCTTAAACGCTTATCTCACCAACTTTGACCAACTTGTGCAACAGCTCAATGCATTCAGCACGTATTCCTTCAAGCAACTAAAGCAGGTAGCAGACTTTGATGCTAACAGCCTTAATGAACTCAGTGCAACGTTTGATCAAGAAAGAGCTACCACTGCTGCTGCTATAGCCAAACTCCAGAGTCAAGTGAATGAATTAGCTATTCCCAAGCCAGATGTTCCGCCCTCTCCCCCTTCTGATGATTTGACAGATCAAGAGCAAAGAATATGGGACGCTATTTGAGAGCTACATACAACTACTTGCAGTCAAGGATGTCCTGCTGAGGCTCCTCAACCTGACACCCAGGTGCATGAGTTGACTGCTCAAGTTGCAGAGCTACAGCAAGAACTTGCCGCCCTACGTGAAATGATGGCAACTGCTGCTAGCCCAGTTGGGGTTGTTGATGAAGATGGTTGCTGCCCTGGCTTACCAGGAGCTCCTTGAATTCAATGCGCTAGGAAAATAATTACCCTAGCTAACAAGGTGGACCAATTGAAGTGGGACCATACTGAACTGGATAGAGACGTACAAGAGATGAATGACGTGATTGACTCTGTTAATGATAGGTTCTCCCCTTGCCTCTCAGTGGGGCCATCCCTTACTTATAGACTGGATGAGCTCTCCATAATAGTGATCACCCAAGGTCAATACCTAGATTTTACTACACAACAGACCACTCAAGCTTTTGATACGGGTGCCCGCGCTGTTGAGACCTTGACTACTCTTGAAGAGAGTGTTTGTCAGCTATGGGCTAGACAGCCCCCCTCTGAATCTGAGGCAGAGTTTTCCCCGCATATAAACGTACTCAATAGCAACAATGGTGGCCCAACTCACAAAGCACACTTCAAGCCTACCTTTAAGAAAGTCTTCAATCCCAAAACTTCAACCATTGCAGCTTTCCTAACTATCTATGAAACTGCCATGAGACAAGCTTCAGACAAAGTTAAGAAAGAACATATTCTGACCTGTCTACATCTGACTTGCCAGGAGGTGGTGGTGCCTGAGCTACCCTCCATTGAGATGTGGGAAGATATGAAGCAGCTTCTGATTGACAAGTTGGGTGGTGACCTTATCCTGGGAGTAAAGAAGGATGCCTTCATTCATATTGCTTTCAAGTCTAAAGAGACGCTAGCTGAGTTTGCAGACAGATTCTACATGAAAAGACAGCAACTGATAACAAGCAGACAGTTGACAGCCCATGAAGCCTACATGGCTTGCGCTTAAGCCCTCAAAGTTAACCAGCTTCTGTGTCTTCACTTCAAAGCCCATAAAGCTATGCTTTCCTCTATGAAGAGCATAAAGACGCTGTTACAAGATATGCACCTTACCCATTCTGGAGCAGTTGTTAGGGAAGGTTGAGCTACTTCTAACTCTGGTTCTTCTTCCTGTGGTCCTTGCATTCTTATCATGAACTTGCAAAATTGTCCTCAATGCCAAGGTTTCCACAACTGTGGTCAGATAGGTCATCATTATTAAGTTTGCACCAACCCACGGGTTGAAGGAGCTGATCCAAAAGAGCAGGCGGGAAAAGAACAGTCAACCTAGAGGCAGAGACGCTCTTGGTTGACAATTCTTCCCAGTCTCTTTCAATCCCTCTCTCTATATCTGATGCTGAGCCTGCTGATAATGAGGCTCCTCCTATTCTCCTCTTGTTCCACAATATCTCTGACAACTCTGACCTGGATGACTTTGATGCTGACGACGCCAATGCATATGGGTACTCTGTTCTGGCTGTTCCTGAAACCATTACAGTCCCCTATAAGTTACGCTCAGGAAAGACTACAACTACCGCTAAGCCTTTGTCTGAAGCCAAAGAAATTGTCTCTTGCCCTTAACTCACTCAGGCTAAGAGGTCCCCCGTGCTAGTGGAGTTGTTAGAAGAAGCTGCCAAGGTTGCAGATGCTGTCTTCAAGAATGTGTCTGTTTTGCTCCCTCTCCAGACTGTTTATAAGGAGTTCTCAGGATTAAGATGCATGATTGAGAAGTGGGATAAGGAACTAGCAGAGGATCAAGATATCTTGGCTGTCCTTCCACCTTTTGATTGCACTACCACTTGAGTGGAGATATCCATTCAAAAAGTGAAAATCAATGCTGTTTTAGACACTGGCTTGCCAGTCAACGTTGTCTCCTCCAAGCTAGTGAAGAAACTCAAATTTGACCCTGACCTTAATTATCACCAGTTGTATGACACGGCTGGACTGTCTATGACCCACACCATAGGGGCGTACTCTGCCCTACCCATGCGGTTTGGCAAGCTTCTCCTAGCTGCGCCAGCAGTTGTCTTGGAAAACGAGAGTTACAACCTCTTAGTTGGCATCCAGTTCCTTAGGGAATATAATGGGATAATCAACTTAAAAGATGATTACCTCTCTATTCTGGGGTATGAAGTCCCTCTGATCTTTGAAGAGCCAGTTAAAGTTCCTGGGAAACAGCTCAAGACATGTGCTTTAGAATACCCCACTGGGGTTTTCAACCTCAAATATTGCACCCACTCCTCAAACATGAAATGTGCACCCATGGCTTGTCCTGAGTCTGAAGGGATCCCTCTCATAGCCTTGTCTGCTGTAATCATCTCACCTGGCCCCCAGGCCATCCTAGACTCCCAGATATCATATGAACTACCTGAACAAACCTTCTTGGAGTTGTACTCTCTCCCCTTGTTAGGATGCAACAAACCTTATCTCTGTCCTGGGATCCTAGATGTCTCCCATAAGGACCCTGTTCAATTTTTGGTAGCTAACCTGACTGCTCTCCCCATGACTGTGTCTAGGGGGCAGGTTATTGGATATGGCAAGTTGTTGAGCGCTCCTGATGTCCTGTCTCTTCATCTCTTTGGCACGTTCCAAGACTTTAACCTACCTGAGGATGAGCCCCAAGTCCTATACTTGTTCACTGTGCAAGACTTTCCACAGCTGTCCCTGGTTCAACAGAAAGAGGTTCTAGACTTGCTAGACAATTTTCTGACATCTTTGCTAAGGACAGTACCAACTATGGGTTAGTTAAGGGCGTTATTCATCAGATTGACACTGTTGACGCCCCCCTTCTGTGCTAAACCATATTGCCACAGCTGCGTGGAGGACGCCCAGGTATCTAAAGAGCTCAAAAAACTGTTGGACGCTGGGCTGCTGGCACCTTCCCAAAGTCCTTGGGCATCCCGCTACTCATCTTAAAGAAGAAAGATGAAGGTCATTGTATTGTGATGGACTATTGCCAATTGAACTCTTTGACCAAGAAGGACTTGTACCCCTTGCCGTGTATTGATGATGCTCTCTGACGTCTTGGAGGCTCTAAGTTCTCTGCAATGGATCTGGCATCTGGATACTGGAAAGTTGACCTATTGCCCAAGGATTATCAAAAAGCCGCACTCATTACCTCTGAAGGGCTTTTTGAGCCTACTCGCATGCTGCAGGGACTCTGCAATGCCCTGGCCACCTTCCAAAGGGCCATGGACTCCATCCTCTGTGACTTGAAGTTGTTGTGCGTCCTAGTATACTTGGATGATATAAAGGTTTTCACCGCTACCTTCAACAATCACCTGGCTCATCTCAAAGAGGTGTTAATAAAGATTCGAGAAGCTGGCCTTAATCTAAAGCCTTCCAAGTGCGCCTTCTTCAAAGAACGTCTTGAATTCTTGGGCCATGAAGTAACCCAGAGCAGGATTTGCCCAATGACTAAGAAGGTTGAGGCCATTGACAAAATGCTTCCGGCCACCAACCTGCAAGAGGTACAAGTCTTTCTAGGGATGATGGGCTACTATATACAGTTTATCCCTGACTTTGCCAATACTAGTGAACCTCTAGTCCAGCTGTTATGTAATGTCCCTTTTGAATGGACTGCCAGTCAGCAGCAAGCCTTTGAGACCCTTAAGCAAAAACTCAAAGAGGCGCCAATCCTAGTGTATCCTGACTATGATAAGGAGTTCATCCTGTACACCAACGCTAGTGATCTTGCTATTGGAGCTATTCTGGCCCAACTAGACAATGAGGGTGTAGACCATCCTGTGGCTTACACTTCCTGTGTGCTAAACAAACATGAGAAGAACTATAGTGTCAAAGAGAAGGAGTGCCTTGCCGTGTTGCATGCAGCCAAGCAGTTTTGTCACTATGTATATGGTACCCACTTCACAGTTGTCACTGACCACACTTTGCTTAAGTGGTTACAACAGCTTAAGGAGCATGAAGAACGCCTAGCTAGATGGGCTCTATGTATGAAAAGATATAACTTCACTGTGCTCCATTGCCCTGGGATTCAACACCAGAACACTGATGGGCTCTCCAGAATGCCCATTCTTGCTTTGCATCCTGCAGAGGCTGATTGGTTATACAAACTAATTGGGTACCCTTCTTCTTGGGAAAGTGAGACAGAAGAGGTACAGCTGGCCTTGTCCAAGCTATCTAAAGATACCCCCATGCGTGATAATCAACTCTTCAAGAAGGTACAAGACCAGTATCTGCCTTATGTACAACCCAGTCTTTGCCTCTTGTTGGTGTTGCAAGCTCATAAAGAGACTGGGCATGGAGGCATTGCCAAGACCTATGACTGGCTTCAAAAGAATTACTTCTGGGAGAACCTTTGCCTGATGATCCCAGATGTCATAGCTAGCTGCCACAACTGCCAGCTGCAGAGGCCTCAAGCTGCTGCCCACAAGTTCAAATTAGTTCCCCCGCAACATGCCTTTCACACTGTCAGCATTGACGCAGTAGGTCCTCTCCCCCACTCACATTCTGGATGTTGCTTTATTCTGATTGCTGTTGATCACTTCAGCAAGTGGGTAGAGGCTTGCCCTAAAAAGGACATCACGGCTAAGACAACTGCTGTCTTCCTGTTACAAGAGGTTTTCTACTGCCATGGCTGTCCTCAAGTGTTGCTCTCAGATAATGGGACTGATTTTAATGCCAAACTGGTAACCTCTGTTGTTGAAGCTTTGGGATCACACCAATCCTTCTCTGCCCCCTACAATCCTTCTACCAATGAGGCAGTTGAGCATGCAAATTCAACACTGGTCTCTATCATGAGGAAGCTCACCTACTCTGACGCTGCCAACTGGGACCTATACTTACCTGCTGCTCTCTTTGCATACCGCCTTAGTAAACATCGTGTCACTGGATACTCACCTTTTGCTATGCTGTATAGACAAGAGGCTATTACCCATCACTCTTGGGGGCCTCCCTGCTTACCTCTGATGAGGCCATGAATCCTGACAACCTCATCAAGGACTTAGTCAACCGCATAATTGATATACAGGCCACTGCCTACACTTCTGCATACAAGACTAAGATGCTTGAGCTCTCTCCTGATAATGCTGGACGCTCCCCCCTGCCTGAATTCAATGTTGGTGACCATATACTTTACTACCAATACAGAGTAGGTGGTTGCGCACATAAGTTGAACTCTCTGTGGATTGGCCCTTTAGAAGTGACCTTTAAACAAGGGTCCGAATACACTATAAAGCTCCTATCTAGTGGCTGTCCTTTTGCTCAAGTGTACGCAAAGTTCCTTTGTAAATTCTACCCCCCAAGACCAATCTAGGGGAGGGCAATGTTGTGAATCCTGCTATTCACCGTATTTCAATTTTGCCTTTAGTGGGCCATTTTGAAGACAAATCTCTTGCTTTTGCTTTTGCCTCTCAAAATGAGTCAATGGCTGGATTGGGAAATACAATTGTTCAGGTTCTTGACTCTGCACAACTCACTTGCCCCACTCATGCTTGTGGCAAGTGATCCTACCGTCCTGGTAGTGTTTTGTGGTACCGCCAACCACTATATATTACATTTTCCTATTCACCAATAAAATTACGTTCTATTCACATTTTTGTCTTTGTGTCTTCTGTACTTCTGCGCCTCTCTCTAGCCACAACTAGTAGAGATTATTCATCCAGGGCCGCAAGGCAAACACATAGCCTTCCCTGTCATCTAACTGAGACTTAGTACAAATCCAATCCTAAGGTTAGGATTTCCTGTTGTGTGTCTGTGCTGCGCCTCAGAACACGACATCTTCTTATGATGTGAGGCAGTAAATAGGGTGTGCTTTAGGTACACTTCCTTTGAGGTCAATCTCATGTTGTATGCCACAGTCTGGTGGTAAACCTGGTAGGGTTTGTTGGAAGACTGAAGGAAACTCACTGACAAGCTGATCTCGGATATAGTCCTTTTCACATCTGGCTTTGTGTTCTTAAAATGGATAATCTCATATGTGCAGGTGTTCCAATTGATCTTGCTGGGGTCAGTTTTATCTTCTGTTTCCATGATTTTCACAAACACATGGTCTCTCATAAGTGTATCAAGGTGGGTTAGGTAGACATGGTGGTGTACTTTGCCTCGTTGTATGGTGAGGGTTGCGCTGTCCCAGTTGATGTGAGGTTTGGTCTTTCTCATCCAATCCAGGCCAAGTATAACATCATATTTGAGGATTGGTATGATAGGACTGCTAAGCGTTGTTTGCACGTCTCCAATTTGGGTGCGGAAAGGTTTTGCTTCTCTGTTGACTGGTGTGCTCCTGTTGTCTGCCATGATAACTCTCTTGATGTTGCTTTGGACTGTTGATAGTTTCATGAGGTTGGAAAATTTCTTGCCAACAAGGGATTGATCTGCTCCAGTGTTGAATAGTGCTGTGCCCTGATATATGCAAAAGCAGAAAGGATAAGTGAGGAGTTTATTTCCAGTTTGGGCGACAAACATGATGAGATTGCTGGAGAGTACTTGGATCATGGTAATTGAGTCCACATCTTGGTCCCTGTACGAGTCTTGTTAATTGGGGGAGGGCAGCTTGCCTAAGCACTCCCTTGAGCTTTTCCCTCCTTGTTGGTGTCTTCAGTACTTGCTTGGTTAGCCTGTGTTGTACGGTTCCCATTTTGAGGATGGGAGCTGTTGGCTTGGTGTTCTGCTTATTGGAAGAGGGTCCTTCTTTGCTGTGAGGCTTTCCTTTTGCTTGTTTGTTGCATGTAGATCATCAGATTTCTGAGCTGCACATTTTCCTTCCAAGAATACATCTTCAAGGTTCTTGCAGTGGGTCATGTCAAACTGATGTTGGATATATGTGGGGAGGCTGTTGTAGAAGTCCAACCGAGGCCCTGGCTCGTCAAAGTTGGTGGTGCTGGGAGCTCGGTCACGTAGACCTTCATACACTGCACTGTAGTCCTTGATTGTTCCTGTCATTTTGAAGGTTCAAAGTTCTGTCATGATCACCACATTGGAATCATTCATGGCAAACTTTTTGAGGAAGGCGGCTTTGAACATGTCCCAATTTTCATTTTGGTCAGGGTGTTGGTCGAGCCATTCACTTACAAAACAACAGGCAGCTCCTGTGACACAGAGAGAGACTTTGCTGGCCCAGAGTCTGTAGGGGTAGCCTACTTGTGTGAACTTGCTTTGGTGCTATTGATTCAGAGGTTAGCACTTTTCCGGCGTAACCCTGCAAAGGTCCCAATTTCTTCTGAACATAGGTGTTAGAATACAATGTTAGGTATTTCAGGCTGCTGTGACTCTGTCATGGTTGGAGCTGCAGGTAACAGTTTGCAGGCTTTGAGAATGTTGTATTGTTTGATGAGCACAAGAATGTTGCCGTAGATGATGAGGCCTGCAGGGAGGTCTTGTTCTTCTTCATAGTCTCTCCAGCCAGTAGGGAGCGCCATTGTTTGGGTCTTCTTCTTAGGAGGAATTTTTCCTTTGAGTTGGGTAGGTATGGATAACCTACCTGTGCTATCACTGTCGTATGTATACTTTGGAAAGTATAATAAACAAGATAAAGGGGAAAATTAAGAAGATAATGATGCTTTATTGGATATGAATATAGGATAATATATAGTATCATGGAAAGCCACATACTGATCATGTATGTCATGGAGGTCATGGGGCTTATCTGAGTAATGTTCCTCTTGAGTCACGAGGCTTATTCAAGTTGTGTTCTGTTTAGGATCAGGATTATTTGATCCCCGTAATAGATGGTCAACTGATAGTAGTGCCACTGATTTACTGGTTGGTTGGTGAGCCATTCAGTTACTTATTTGGTGATCTACTCGGGGCATTAATCTCCCAAGAGGGAGTAATTGAAGATGTTGCAACACAGTTTATGGTTTCCTACAATTTATCAACTAGGTAGCACTGCTTTCTAGTGGATGTGGAGCTATCTTAGCCAGGACTTTCAGGAAAAGTCGGGATTTATAAAGCTTAAGATCTAAAAAAAGGTTGGATCCAATTTTGCCATCCAAAGAACGCAAATGTCGAAATTCGGTCCGAAATGGTTGGCTGTAACCCTCTTGGGCCAGAACCCTTCCCTGATGGTGAGAAATGGTTTGCAGCCTCTTGGGGGTGAGGCATGTATGTTATTTCTATTGGATTAGATTTAAAGCCAGGCTTTGATCACGTGGGCTAAATGAATATATACTTGTTTCCATTCATATCAAAGGTTGTGTTGTACTGTTTTAAATCTAAGCACTCTTTCCTCCTTATTTATCAGCAAATGATTGGTTGGCCTTCTCTAATATCATTGGAGGTGATTGAACCTTGAAGAGTTACCAAAGCCATAAAGCCTTCATCAACTTTAAGACCTTTATTAGGAGAATGGGCTTACAAAAAAGGAGCGTTGTGTACTTGTCGCAAGAGCCTTTGACCTGAAAGCAATCCGAGCCTGCCACAACAGTCGCTTTAAACCATTAGACGTATCACGTCAGCCCAAGTGATATTCAATAAGTCAAGGGACTTTAAATAATACAGCTAGCATCGAAACAAGTCACTTTGACAGAAATAAAGGGTTCGTGCCAGAGTCATACTACATAAACCCAATAATGTCCAATACTGTAGGGGATACACTTAAAGATATACCCGAATTTTTTGAAGTTGAAGTAGGAGAATGTGTCAAAGCAAGGTCTTTAGCCCTAGGTACAACTCTCCTTAGTAATTTTCCAACAGTTTTAAGCTAGCTGCCGGGAGCTTGGCCCACCTGATTTATGCCATGTCATTAAGGCTAATTCTAAATCTGGGGTCCCCGAGGTAACGGGCCATTTCGAATCTCAATGAACATTTTACATAGTTGGGTTCATATCATTTCGTGCTTGGATTGGATGCTTCTTCATCCGCCACTCTAGCAGCATATATAAACTCTCTAACTTATCTAATGGTAATTATTGCTTTTTGAAATCAAAATTAATTTCGCCTGTCGTAGGAAGTTCCACATGGTTGGTTTTCTAAAACACCTGGGTGGAGGGTGCGGTCCGGAATCTATTGGTATATAAATAAGTTATTACATTGTATTTAAATTGATTTAGTTGCTATAATGCATTTTTCCAGAGTTGATATAAGAGTTGAAGTTACTATTCCTGGAGGAGTAGAAGCCTATGCGATCAATGGCTTATCGCCCTTTGATGTCAATGGAAACGTTAAAAAGTACAGTTTATCGACTTCCTTTTTAAAACCATCGATAGGCTTCCTATTAAAGAAGAATACTGGACAGAAACTTATGTTTCGGCGGTTTTACGAAGTCTTCATTATTCTGATGACCTTACCTATCGCCTCGACGGCCTTCGATATTTTAATATTATACCTGATATTGATAGTGAAGTTAGGTTTTTTGAGGCTGTAGAGCAACTTTTTTGGAAAGGTACAGTTTTCAACTTGCCATATATACCTAATCTGCTAGGGTATCTTCTGGGGACTGAGACTGATCTTCAATTTGCCAATAATGTGCATAATTATCTCTCCGATGGCGTTATGAAGTATCTTTCAAACTCAGGCCATTACCATTCCGGGATCAATGTCTTTGCTAAACATATCCTTTTTACATGTGAAATATGCATCGTATCTGTAATCCTTAACCTATTTCTTGATATTACTCGCAGAAACAGATCCTGAAATCAATGCGTTGTTGGCCAAATGCTATTTGGACACTGGTGCGAGCAAAATTCATCTGAAATTAACTTCCTGATAGATCAAGAAATCCTCGGTGTCCGGGCACTTTGCGATGGACTTGAAGAGCAGCCCTTCTCGTTCAGCCTGCTTTTAGTTCAAGTGGATTTCCTTTTTTCAAAGGTATAAGCAAAGCTCGATGTGCCTAATTTGCAAAGGGACGCCTTGACATGGCGATCTCCCTTGCTCAAAGAGCTGTGAATGTAGCACCCTCAGAATTTCGGACCTGGATCAAGCTTGCAGAGATTTATGTTGAAATGAAGGACTACTGCCAAGTAACTTGTATAACTTAACGCATCCTAATTTGCAGGCTCTTCTTACTTTGAACTCATGCCCAATGTTTGCGCTAGTTGAACGTGAATTGCCCAAAATGCCTGCACCAACGCGTGCCCATTTTCCGCCTCGCCCTGATGCCATTTTAGCATATGGCCTTTCAGAGGATCTAGACCGCCAAGAAGATGTAAGCCTTGTTACTGCCTTTAGTTAACGTTCAGCCGAATTCGGCTCTCGCCAGACTTCCTGGCAACTTTCTTCGGGGGACATTTTTACGTGCATATAAGCTGCTTACGCTGATTGCTTTAAAAGTGGGATGGGATGAACTCCTGCGGTTCCGTTCCTCATCCTTTGTAATGGAAGAAGAGTATCGCATGCAGAAATTCCGCGATGACAAACCAATAAGAGCCCGACATCTATCGCCAGTGCCCTCTTCCAACGAACCTATCATCTCCAAAGATACACGTGAACATTCCCCTGTTTCTGATCACCACGATGCCTTTGTTAATGGTTCCCCCTCTATAATTGTTACTGAAGAAGGTTCAACACGAGACCCACATGATCTTTCTGAAGAGGCTTCGAAAGTGCCGATTCAAGATGAAGGTATTTCCCAGTTGCTTAAAGTATTAAGTAGTTAGATGAGGTGTTAGAAACCAGGATGACCGAAGTTAGTCTCAAAGAGCTTCCTGCGCTGCCCGTCGGTAATTTAGTACCGACACCAACCGGCTCTCGCCCGGGCACGCCGTCATCAAGCAACTTCCAACGCAAGCGACTTTGTGAGCGCTGGCTCGATAATCTGTTTATGGTACTCTACGAGGATCTTCGGACCTTCGCCTCGTGGCGAGAAGAAATGTCGGCCGGGCGTCTTCAAGGGCTTTCTTTCCGGTATACTGGTGCTAGATGGGAGGCGCTGGGTGATTTGTGTTTGCGACTCCATCGTCGGGTAATCCGCATTTATTTTCTTTGACTGATTTAATTTAGAATGAAGCACGTGAAGCTTATGCCAACTGTGTACAGACTAAATTTTCTCCCCAGGCATGGGCCTACCTTCTCGAAGTTAGCACTCTTGAAAACGACTTGCAGAAAACCATGAGTTCACTTATTAGAATGGCCATGTACTTTGAAAAGATATACTCTTCGTGCCAAATCCCTTCTCATGCCATGCGCAGCATCAAGCATCTTATCCAAACCCATGGCCTGGCCAAAGTTCAAAATCTGCTACTTTCATTAGATCTCAATCACGAGGTCGTCAAAGTCATCGACCGCTATATAGCCCTTGCTAAATCATTCAACATGAAAGGTACACTAGAGTCCTGATAGACCATCCCAACATTCCTTAATCATTTAAAATGCCTTATCAACCATTTTATTTTACCTGTGCCTCTTAGAATGGAATATATTAAGCTTTGCTTCCTTAAGAGAGCACAATGGTTTCTTTGACAAAGCTCAATATAATATTTGGAAGTATTTTTTAAATGAAGCAGCCTTACCAGTTCAACCCTTTGCAGCATTAAATCCAATCACCATACCTACCAAATACCAGTCATTTGCTCAACCTACATTTGCGTAGATAATCCGCAAAGGATCAGATTTACCATATACAAGCTTCATTCTAGATTAAGTTTCCAAGCGCTACTCTTAGGAATAATATAGCAAAGTTAAATTCTGCAAACGGAAGCCAAAGCATATATGCTTATAACTTCTGACCCGTTTAAAGAAGTTTAACTACTTTTACTGAGTATAAAAGCTATTACTCACTCAATTAAACGATGCTATCACGGGTAACCTGATATCAAATTATTTCTAAACCAGTAGAGATTCAAAGCGGTACCTAGTTGACGAAAAGGCATCACAGTGCTTGTGATAAATGCCACCACAGAGCTTAGATAAGCTCAGTAAATATAAATATAACCACTGCACGCAATATGAAGGGCCATAATGTCAAAACAGCAGGCTCGACCTGCCAGCAAGGTTCCGAGTAAACGGGTTGGCGACCTGTGATCTGATTATCCAGTCACTTGAAGCCAAACTAGGAAGTTGACTTGGATTTCCAAATCCAACAACATGAACAAATGATGATCCCTTATAGTGGATACCTCGTTTTGGCGTTTGACTCATTACCAGGATCAGGCCACCCCCTTCACCATCCAACCATATGGGTCATTATTTTAGGAATTAGGCCATTTTCTAATGCACATGCTGCTCAAATCGCAGCATAACACAGTTCAATTTTGAAAAAGTAACTAATTACATATTTTATATTTAAAACATTAATAACTCAATGAAAAATTAATATTTTTTCACACTGTAAACTATCAAAATGATGCTAAGAATCTTATCTTTCTATTGGTGGAAAGATTTTAATGTGTAAAATATGCTCAATATTAAAGCAAAGTAATTTAAAAGAGTATAATCCAGATTTTATTATATGATTATATCTAATGATATAAAGTAGATCACTTCAAAGCTAATAAATACTCTTTTTTAATATACAATAGCTTTTTTTATTTGACAAAATTAAAGATAAGATTGAGAGCTTTATTTTCGCATTTTATTTTATTTAAAAAGCTCAATTATTTAGGATTTTATGATAGTTTGAAGTTAGGGTGTTTTTATCACTGTTTAGATTGATTTTAAGGTTCAAGTGAGCTTCGAACCTCAAATTAAGCATTCTTTAAATGGAATTCTTTAATATTTTATCATTTTAAAAATATGCAGAAGAGTTACAATTAACTGAATACATCATTTTAATTGATTTGCATTGATTACAAAGAGGATATGATGTAATAATAATGTTTAGCTGCTTCACATGTATCACTTGTGGATGAAAACTGGGTATTTAATCAATTCTGCAAACATAAATTCAAGTTCAAACTATAATAAAAGCTATCACACCATTTCTTTCAGAATGATGTCATTTAGCTTGGTATATAAGAGCTAAAGCACCACAAAGCTTCTAATCCAAAAGACCCCATTCAAAGGCCACATTCTGATCATAACTACTCCAACATTAAGGCGCATTTCAGAGATCTGACCAAATTACAGATTCAAAATACTACCATGTCCTCAGTTAAATTTACTTCTGCCATGCTACCCTTTTTTTCCTTGGGAGCTTCAACAAAAAGAGAGAGAATTGCAATGTTAAAAAAGGCATTCCTCTTTATTGCTGGTGATGATCTTGATAATTTCATCAAGCACTTCCTTACTCAAACTGAATTTGGGAAAGCTCAGTTCCTGCCAACTATTCAAATTCAAAAAGACAATGAGTTCATTGAAAACTTAAAGGATCTCATGAAATCTTCTCCCCAAAAATATCTCCCAGCCTTGCAATCTCTGGTTACTTCCAGTTACTCTTTAAAAGAGCTTAATGATATGGGTTTTAATATAACCAAAAGTGAGTTTGAATACTCAAGAAAAATAAATAAAAATAAAAAATGTAAGTTTAAACAAAAAAAGCCAAAAAAATAATAACTATTCATTAAAAAAAGAAATAACTAAAAAAATAATTAAAAAATTACTGGAAAATTCTTTTGAAACAAGCCAGTTTACAAAAAAAGTGCCTGAAAAAATTTATAAAGATATAGAAAAAGAGATGAGTAATTACTCAACTGAAATTAAATACTCTCTACTTAAAACAAAAAAAGAAATATATGAAAATATGAAAATAAAAAATGAAATTTCAGTTTCAATTTCTAATTACTATAAATTAATCCCTAAAAATATAATAAAAAGTAAAAAACAAATCAATATGTGCAATATTTGTAATTTAAAAAATTCACCAGAAAAAAAGAAGGAAGAATGTGAAAGTAAAAGCTTGCCATTACCAGAATCTATAGACAATGACTTAAAGACTATTAATCAGCACCAAGACTTTTATGTTCATCAAAATTGTGAATATAAAAAAGATATTAATGAATTAGATGATGAGTATTGTGTTGTAGTTATAGATTATAAAGAAAACTTAAAGGTTGGAGGTGGTCCAATCGGGACCAATAATTGTTTTTATTCAAAAAAACCAATCTCATTATTAGGGTTTGCATTAGTTTTTAAGAAAAACAATAAAATTAAATATGAATATCATGATTTTTTGTCTCAAATATTATCACATGATTCTTTATTTTCAGGTGAGTGTTTTATAAAAATTCTTAAATTAGATAGATTTAAAAAAATAAAAAATATAAAAGTATGGACTGATAATGGAAATCATTTTAGATCATATGAATTTTTATATTACTTATTTAAAGAGGCAACTAAATACATTAAGGGTTCTATAAAATATAATTGTTTTGTGTAATGTCATGGAAAAAGCATTGTTGATGGTCACTTTGGTGTAATATCACAAACATTAAAAGAGAAAGAAAATCATTTTTATATTAAGAATATAAATGATATTAAAAATATTTTTGAGCAAGAAGAAAAAAGAAAAGAGTTATATAAATCAGCGCTATCAGGCTCAAATATTTCTCAAAAGTCATTCTTTTATATTTATGAGAGAAAAGTTAGGCCTATAAGGAAAGAGCTCAAAGTTAAAAATCTGCGCATTAATCTTTCATATTTGATGAAAAATGGGAAGTTGTATACTTCACCTTTAACATTTGAAAGTTTCTCAGAATATTCTGAGATAACTTATCATTTGAAATCAGGTGATGATACCAGAGAAACGAAAATATCAGAAGATGCTAGTGGTGCATTAGGGCAAGTTCATGAAGTAGGGCAGCTTACTAGAGGGTGTATTTTAAATAGAGTTATCAGTCTTTCAAAAACAACAACATTTTTTTCTGAAACAAACTAAGAATATTTATGATGAGCCAAAGATAGGGTAATAGCATTTATAGCTTTGGGGCTGCTATTACTCTCCCATGCAACTCATCATAAATATTTTTGGTTTGTAGTTTGTAGTAGCACTTAAGATATTTTCAGTTATACTATAAGTTGCAATTTTCAATTCTAAAATTGATGATTTATTTTTAAAAAAAATCATCTAGACCCAAGATCAATTAAAGTTTTGGAATTTGTTGATTGTATTTTAAGCTTTCTGAATAATTTGAATATGAATAATGCGATTAAGTTATAAAAGAATAAATCTGGCGCCTAGGCATAGCAAGAAAAATAATGACCCATATGATCAACACTATTATGTTCCTGTTATCCATGATTCACAATGACTATATAATATGTATCTCTCAATAAAGAATATTATCTAGCTTCTAAATATTTTCCCCTTGTAACTCTGCTAAAACAGCACAGTTACAACATTGGTAGCAGAAGTAGGTTCTTCATCCTACTTTATTCCCCAAAATTCCGCCTGTTGCCCGTACTTGCCGCGGTCAACAAATCTACAAAAGAATCATGTCTGGCCTCCTGCTAGACTGGACACCATACCCGCTGGGTACCAAGATACCAGAAGGATTTTTACTATACCAGAACATGCTTGTACCGGTACCCGCCTTCAATGCCCTGTCAGCACAAGGGTTCTTCCAGGCACTCATCATTCTGTCTTGAGCCACAACCAAGAAAGGAACCATGCCCCCCTACGTGGCCCAACAACTTTGAAGTGCCACCTTAGAACCATTTGCTGGGGCCAACAGCAATGCCACAGCTTGGATTCAGTCTGCCCAAAGTAAACTGGCGCAGATGGAATGCCCACAACACTTCTGGATTGCAGAGATATCCATCTGACTCTCGCACAATGCAGGCACTTGGCACAATTAGTGGCACAAAGACCATACTGTGAAAGACTGGGACATTTTCAAACAAGACTTCTTGGCACAGTTTGTATTGAAGGACACCGCCCTCATGGTTATCTGCCAAGTGAAGAACCTGACCCAGACAGGCACTGTAAAGGAACTCACATGCGCTTATGAAGAACTCCGCCTACGTACCCCTGCAGATATGGCATTCAACACTCCAGCCACACATATCATGTATTACAATGCCCTCAAGTCACACATAATGAGACATATCAACCTGGACCAAGTAACCAATCTGCAAAGCCTATATTGCAAAGCAGAGAAGGCAGAGCAAACATCCAACACCCTTCACAAAGCGCTGACTGGGAAGAGAGAGAGACCCAAAGATTCTCACTTGACTGGGCGCACCAATAACCTGCCTTCTGGAAACAAAAACAACAACTCAAACCATAAGCCTGCAGGCTCAAATGGGCACAGAAACAGGAGCAATGGGCAGTCAAATTGTACCCATTTCCGTATCACTGCCACTCAAGACAATCACAACATGTGAAAAGCCCAGGGAGAGCATTAAGCAAGCCAAGCTCTCCCCACACAATTTCCGACTCTCCCAGCAATGAGTACCACCCCAAGGACGTGGACCAATGCCCAATGATCCAAGTGCCCTCAGAAGACCCAGTACTTTACACCATCATCAGACATCCCAATAAACTGATGTCCTATCCTTTCTGCTTTCACATTTATACAGGCTCAGCACTCCTGGACTCGGGCGCAGATCAAACCCTAGTCAAGAGCAGCTTTGTGGACAAGTTCAAGCTAGCCACTAATCCTTTGCGGATTAAAACTGGTCCTAGCCAATGAATATTGCATCACTGTGTTAAATGAATCAGCCCCTTTATCCATCATGCTAGAGAACCTGCACTCCACCATCCAGGGACCTGTCATTGACTTCCATAAGTTTGATATTATACTAGGGCTGGAATGGCTACAAAGTAATAATCCCCACATAGACTGGGCAACCTCTGTATCAACCATCAAGCGTGAAGGTGTCAATCACCAGATCTACCCTGACTCAGTGGATCAACTCCTGTGTGACCATGTTTTTGTATGCATTACTGAAACCCTGGACAAAAAGGAGAGCCTCAAGGCAATTAATGGGGACTCCTTTCAATACAAGATCATACAATTTAAAGATCACCAGAATACCACTACACCTCAGGATTGCAACATTTTGGCCCGCCATCCTGAAATCTTCAAAGAGGTGCTACCAGGACTACCACCTGAGAAGCACATACAACACTCTATCCAACTCAAAGGAGCAGTACCTAAGGCACAACCCATCTACCAACTCACCCCTAATGAAAATGACGCCCTACATTCCTACCTCAAGGAGGCACTTGAGAAATGACTTATCTGCCCCTCACAGTCTCCTTTTGACACTGCTGTATTCTTTATGGCAAAGAAAGACAGTACCCTGTGATTGGTCACAGATTACTGAGCCCTAAATGAAGTCACCATCAACAATTGCTACCTGCTCCACTCATTGAGGATCTCTTTGATGCCCTAGGCGGCAATACTGTATTCTCCAAAATTGATCTAACTGCGGGTTACAACTAAATCCACATCAAGGAAGAAGATATACCCAAAACAGCCTTCCTCACTAAGTACATATTGTACAAGTGTGTGGTGCTCAATTTTGGAATGACAAACATGCCTTCAACCTTGGTGACTTTTATGAACAAGGTGTTTGATCCCCATATTGGCAAACATGCCCTAGTATACCTGGACAATATCATTGTCTACAGCCCTTTGGTAGAACAGTATCACAAGGACCTGGAAGCAGTTTTTGCTACCCTGGCACAACACAAACTGCTAGATAAGCCCTCAAAATGCTAATTATTCCACAAAAAACTGCCCTTCCTGGGACACAGGGCCTCAAAGGATGGCCTTAAACCTGATAACCAGAAAATCCAAGCTATCTGTATGATGCCACCTCCTGAAGAAAAGTCAGAACTCTTCACATTCCTGGTAATAGTTGCCTACGTGCGGCGGTTTATTCCCAATTGTGGCGTCCTGACTGCACCTCTGTCTGCCATAACTGATGCCAAATCCAAATTTGTATGTATCCCACAATGTGACCTTTGTTTCAGATGTCTTAAGGAAAAACTCACCACTGCACCCATCTTACAATACCCCAAACACAATGATGAATATCAAATGGAAACAGATGCCTCTAACACATCCATTGGAGGAGTACTACGCATCAAGAACAGCAATAGCAACTTCCTGCCCGTAGCTTACAAATCACAAAAACTTACAGACAGTGAGTGCTGATACCCTATACATGACAAAGAATTGCTGGCCATTGTACATTGTGTTGAGTTTATACTTCTGGGAAGTATAATAAACAAAATAAAGGGGAAGATTAAGAAAAGAATGATACATTATTTGATATGAATATAAGATATTATAGGCAACTGTGTTAAGTTCAATTCTCTGGTGATCAACTTCCTGGCACTTGACACTTTGTCAAGTACCAGGGAGTTGAGTGCCGCATATGTGAATCTATTAGTATTTTTGGCTTAACCAATTTTAAGCTAATTTTTACTAGTAATTTAGGGGTTTGAAACCAAAAACCAAGGTTAAATTTACTCAAACTTGACTCTATTTAATAAATTGGTTAGCTAAAATACCAATTTAAGGGGCAATTTATAAGTAAATTTACTAATGGAAATGAAAAAACCTGTGTTTGACACTCTAAACCAAAAAGTGACCAGTTCGATACTTTTTAAGCCAAATTTTAATTTTATTAATAAAATACATATGCGCTTATATAAAATTTATTATTTACTATTATGTTTTTATTATTAGTGTCCATAGTTGTTGATTAGGCTCCCAAGCACCACTATACTGGATTTAGTGGCATAGACATTAATCAAATACCCCACTTGTTTTACTTTATGTCATTCCCGGGTTTTTGGATTAAGTGGTGCCTCATAAATTAAGCCCAATTTATTAAGAGATTTCATATGTAATTTATAAAAAACTGAAACTTGACACTTTCTTTGTTCAACTTTATCCACTTGACACCTGATTGGTTTCAGATTTAACTAATCAAAGGCTCATAATTAAGGCTAAATTAATATGTGACACACTATGAGCGCCACTTGACACTCACCCACTCAACACTTTAACTTGGGGATTAGTACAGAGAGCTTCTTAACGTTTTAACCAACACTATGGTAAATAATTCACTCCCAGCTCCTCCCAGCATAACTTAAACACTAATAAACACATTCCCATTTATTTACTTTTTTAACTTATGTTGTATTTTTTTTAATTTTTGAGCATACAAAACTGCCTTGCTTTTGGGTTAACTTTTGAACCCAATTTAAATTTAAGCAAGTTTTATATGTAAAAAACATAGTAAATTTGATGTTTCTGCTTGACTCTGGCATACTTGACAGTGAGAATTCAGCTTTTCCTGGCTGATTGACAGTGCCAAACTCAACACTTTATTATGTTTTGAATGTTCAACTCTCAATAAAAAAATTCCACATAATAATTATTTATTTTTTTGCTATTATAATCTACTACTTTTTCTGCTGCTCTCCATATAATTTTCATATTTTTTTTTTGATTTTCAATTAAACTTTTACATTGATTTAACACTAAGATGTTATGCTGAACCTAACATCTTTGATGCTTCATCATAAATTCACTTATTTTCTATGTTTTAACCTTTATATCTATACTTAGAGTTTCTATTTTGCTTCTATTTACTTTTTTATGTTGTTTTCTTGATAAATAAAACTTTATTTGCATACTTTTCATTTAACTTTTGCTTTGTTTTACCTCTGTGTTTCATATCTTTCATACTTCTATTATTTACAATGCTAAACTCTTCTTTAGACAAAATCAAACAAGAACAGCCAACAGCCCAAGCACCAAGCCTCCAAGGGCTCCAAAGTAACTGCCTCCACTCCCAAGCGTGCCAAGAAGACTGCAAAGGAAAAGTCTCCAACCCCATCTCCTCCCATTCCATCTCCTCCCACTCCATCTCCTCCTCCCACTCCATCTCCTCCTCCCCCCTCCACCCTCATCTTCCACATCCCCTTCACCTTCTCCCAAAAATTCCTCTCCCAATAAATCTGACAGTGATCTTACCAATCACTCCTTTTACCACTCAGAGGCTGACTCTGAGCCCACCAAGGAGAAGCATACCAAGAAAGTAAAGGCTGCCAAGGAGCCCACCTCTTCTTCTGGTAAGAAAAAGGCGGCATCCAAGCAGGCCTCAAAGAATCTTTCCCCTCCCCCTCCCAATGGCTCTTCCCCTCCTTCCTCATCTGACCCCCAAGATGAGCCAGAGGATTACTCCAAGAAGTTTAAAGCTTCTGGCCATGTGGCTTGGGATCCACTGGCTGTAAATTCACTGCCACCCCTGGCATTAGATTGTAAAATCTTCCCCCGCTGCACTAAGAAAGGGCCAAAAATGCCAGCCAAACGCCTCCATTCTTTAGAGGATTTAGCACACACAGTTGATGAGAGGTTTGTGTTGGCCTACCCCACAGATTCCTTGCCCTTGGTTGCTCCCTCCTGGGAAGAAACATTGGTCAATTTAGACTACTTATTAGCCTGGTGTTGCCCATTTCTAAAAACTATCAGGGCTACCCAATCAAAGCCCGCCACATTGACGCTTGACAACTCAGTTGAACTTCAAATGCCTGGAACCTCTTCCAGCCAATCAGATCAGGCTGCAGAAATTAGAGTGAAACTCTCCAGTCTCCCTGAGCCTATCCAGCAAAGTTTTTTCCTAGCCAATTGGATCCAGTGCCTACTGTCATGTGATTATTTTCCTTGTAATCCATCCCTTTTAACACAGCAAGGGGACTTTCAGTCCCTTGCTTGTCTATTTTCCAATTTATTAAAGAGTTGGATTATATTGCACTTGTTTTAAAAAAATTATAGTTTGGTTGGACCTGTGTTTTGGTTCCTATCATCTAGAGTTTTAAAGTGTTAGTCGTTCTTTAAATCTTACCTTGTACCATCCCGCTCCAAACCCGGCTCCTCTTCTGGGATCTTCAGGAGAAGCTTTGACACTTATTTGTTGTTTGTTTTGTTTTCACTTTTGAAAACCAAACTCAAATCTAAAATTCCAGTTAGGATCAAATATAAAAATCTATTTTATCTTGAATTTTACCTTCAGTTTTTTGATTTTGGACCTGCTTTTGTTTTTGAAACTGCCAAGCCACCCGAGACCAATCCCAAGTGTCCCAAAGGCTACTCTGTTGCTTTCTACTGGGTTTTCAATCCTGATACCCCCAACCTCCATACTTTTTTATTAGTTCTAAAACAACAAACACATTTTTAAATTCAGAATTCTCTGGGGAGTTCAATTATGATCCTCCCTGTCCTGAAGTTTGTGGTGTTTTCACTGGCCCCCTTCTTGTTGCTCCTTTGGTCCACCTCCCCTGACTTATGGTCTTGCCTCTCTTCTTCTACCCGCCTTGTGGGAGTGCCGTAAAATATGCAGCCCGGGTGCTGATTTCTACAAATAGTTAGTCTACTACTTATTTATCTTAATACTATACCTGTTGTGGTATAGTGACAGCCTGGGTAAGGACAGAAGAATATAATAAGATAATAAGACAAAAATGGTGTTTATTTAGATAGTATTGCACTTATATAGTGTAAGGCAGGGGAATTGCCACCAGGGGCAGGGAGGCACAGACAGAAGGACTTCCCTAATGGAGGAGAGTGGATTGGCACAGCTAAAAGTCTACCGCAAGAGAACAACTTCTTCCACACAGCTTTGCTTAGGGAGGTAGATATAAATAACTTTGTTGTTCTATTTATAATTGCGGAAGTAAAGCCTGTGCCTTGTGCGCATTTAAAAGGCAAATCAAACACCTGTTTTAGAGGCGTTTTAAACGTCTTTATCCCTAGTAAAATCAGGATGCAATAGTGCAATCACGCAACCGTTCTGTTGCTCAATTCCTAGATAGACAACTTAATGTCTAATCCATTCAATCTGCAACATTTCCCTCCACTGGATTAGACAACAGGGTCAATAATGGCTTGGCGTCTCTAGGTAGCGGCTATGGTGTTGTGGTCAATCATATGTCTTGTTAGGTGGGGGTTTATTGCCCAATCCTTGGTCATTGGCTTTGCGGATCTGTAGGTAACCCAGTTGTGTTTCTTGGCTGTCATTCAGGTGGTAGAACAGTTGGTGCAGTACTGGAAGAGTCTTGTCAGTCTCCAATAAACGCCTTGCTCTTTCATTCTTATTCCTCATACTTTGGTGCAACACTATTGCAAACAGGACAACAACCCATGGAATTTTTTAATCAGGCTTTTGTTTTTTTGGGTTGTTGTCCTCATTGGGGCTTACTCTTGGTCACTAGGAGTAGCACACATATACTGAGCGTGTACTCTAGTGATCAATTGCCCATAATGGGGCTCCTTAAGGATGTAGGATTTGGGGCCAGTCTTCTGGATAACTTGAACTGGGCCTTGCCAAAGGGAGGCAAGTTTGGATTCACGGCCGTACCCTCTATTGCTGGAGAAGTAAACTGAATCTCCTACCAGGTAAGTGGGTAAGGCAGGGCGTTTGGATGCAGCTTGTTCTAGGTCCTGCAACTTATGGTTTAGGTTTACGGTGTAGGCTTCTGATTGCAAGCAAATAAGAGTTTGAACCAGCTTGTTGAGGTACGCCTCTGGAGACACAGCCAGGCTGGGCTTTACCAATGAATATAGTAAAGTGGGTAGTCCTGGTTGCCAGCCATAGAGCAGTTGGAAGGGCAGCTTTCCAGTGACACAATGGTACCCAATGTTATATGCAAAGGTGGCCACAGGCAGGAAGGTATCTCATTCAGTCTCATGTTGGTGACTGAGCTTCCAGAGTATCTGGGTCAGGCTCTCATTAGTGCACTCTACCATGTCATTTTTCTGTGGGTGATAAGGAGTGGATAGTGTCCCACAAATTCCCATCAGTTGGTTGAGGCAGGGGATGATATAACTGGTGAATTTAGTACCATTGTCTGTCAGCAGAATCTGGGGACAACCATGTTTGTATATGATATTCTCCAGGATGAACGTGGCTGTCACCAGTGCAGATTGGTTGGGGATTGCCTTGGCCTCTACTCATTTAGTCAGATGGTCAACAGCCATAATGATGAACTTGTTGCAACTGTTGGTAGCTGGCAGGGGGCCCACTAGATCAATGGCTACAGTGTGGAAGGCAAACCCAGGGCGTACAAGTCTGTGTTGAAACTTGGCAATCTTAGGCCTCTCAATGTTGCAGTCATGACAGATGGCTAGTGTATCTACTACATCAGTGTGTATTCCTTCCCAGAAGCAGTGTTGCTGTAGCAGAGCTAACGTCTTCTGTATGCCACTATGGCCAGTAGTCTTGTGAGCGGCCACCACTGAGTCCATGTGTAGAGATGGGCGTATGTAGGGTAGCCAAGAGTCTCCACAAAGCTTCAGGAGTTGCCCCTTAGAGACCTTGGTATCAACAGTTAGCTTCTTGAGAGCTCTCTGTATCCCTACTGGCTCCTTCTCCCACAAAGAAGGATCCTTCATAGGCTTGTCATAGAGAATGTCAGCCATGGGGGATACTAAAGCAACAGTGGGAAGGTGGGAGAGATAGTCAGCATTCTGGTGGGTGGCTCTGGCTTGATGAATGATTTCATAGTCATAAGCCTGAAGTTTAATGGCATAACACGCCAGATGTCCTTTGGGGTCCTTGAGGGTCTTCAGCCATTGCAAGGAGGCATGGTCTGTTACAACTGTGAAATGTACTTCATGGAGATAGACTCTGAATTTTTGGTAGGAGTATATCACAGCCAGACGCTCTTGTTTGGTGAAAGTGTAGTTCCTCTTGTGAACATTAAGCGTACACAAACAGTATCCAACAGGGTGTTCAAGTCTGTCGGAGTCCAGTTGGGAGAGAACACCTCTAATTGCAGTCAGACTAGCATCTGTATGAACCACAAATGGCTTGGCAAAGTCAGGGCAGGCCAGTACGGGGGCTGCAGTCAGTGTTCTCTTGAGAGTATTGAAGGCAGATTGGCACGCTGGGCTCCAGAAGAATTCATTATCAGCTCGGCAAAGCTGAAAAAGGGGGTTGCCCAGGGATGCAAAGTTGAAGATGAAGCAGCAGTAGTACCCAATCATCCCCAGGAAGACCTGCACATCCTGCTTATTGGCTGAGATCTGCATTTGCTCAATGGCTTCCACCTTCAGAGGTACAGGGCGGAGTCCATCTTGGCTAATGATGAACCCCAAGAACTCAAGGTGCTCCTTGAAGAAGTTGAACTTGTGTGGCTTGAGCTTGAGATTAGCTGCAAGTAACCTCTGGAAGACTTCCTCCAAGTGTTGTAGGTGATCATTAAAGGTTCAGGAGAACACATTGATGTCATCCAGGTAGACCAAGACACTGATGAGTTTGAGGTCGCCCATCACTGCATCCATGGCCCGCTAGAAGGTAGCCGGGGCATTGGAAAGAGCTTGAGGCATCCTTATGGGTTGGAATAGCCCTTGGTCAGTGATGATTGCACATTTTTCTTGATTGGCAAGGGGTAGTTCAGTCTGCCAGTACCCACTGATAAGGTCCATGGCGCTGAAGAACTTGGCACCACCCAGTTGGTCCAAGGTATTGTCAATACAAGGGAGGGGATATGAATCCTTCTTGGTAACAGCATTCAGTTGACGGTAGTCAATCACCACACAGTTGCTGCCATCCTTCCTTTTGACAATCAGGAAAGGAGAAGCCCAAGGGCTTTTACTGGGGACCAGTAAGCCAGATCCCAATAGCTTCTGAAGCTTCTCATTAGCCACAACATGATTGGCTTGACTGTGCCGTATAAGTCTGGAGCAGATAGGTGGACTGCCTTGGGTGTCAATATGATGAGCAATATCTGCAGCCTTGCCTAGGTCATAATCATCCTTGGCAAACACATTCTTATAATGGGCAAAGAGATCCATATCTTGATCCTTCTGCTCTTTGGAGAGGCCAGATAGGGAGTCGCGGCTTATGACCAATAGCATCAGTGGTTTCTCACAGGGTAGACCCAACTCAGAGAAGTCAGCAAAGGGAACAGTCTACTGCAGGTTTTCATGCTCTTCCAGTCGTATATAAGCCAGAAGTTGGTGTTTGGAGACAACCATAGCTTCACAACTCATGTTGGCCAAGAGTATGAGTACCTCCTTCTCACTTGGCATGAGGATGCCTGGTGCAACCCATGGTTCTAGTCTGGACACATTAGGGATGCCAAAGATTTCTCCATGAGTGCCAGCCAGTAGAGCCAGCAAGAGGCCTGTATTGTGGATCACCTGAGAGCCAGGTGGAATAGTCACATTACAGGAGGCGTAGACTGGGATACCCTTGACTTCCCCAATTGAGAGAGGTAGCACCTTGAACTTCTTACTACACAGCGTATAAGCAACTGGAAGCTCTCCATCAGTGTACTCCAGATTGATGTAGTGCAGACGTTTGAACACTTCTTCCAGAGGTTCCAGGTGTTTGTTATAGATGCAAGAGAAGACGTTAATGTCATCCAGATATACCAGGGCACATGAGGGCTTAAGGTTCCCCATCACAGAGTCCATAGCTCATTGGAAGGTGGCTGGAGCATTAGAGAGACCCCGAGACATCCTGTTAGGTTGGAACAGCCTTTGGTTGGCAAGGATGGCACACTTCTCTGGGTCATCTGGAGGGAGATCAATCTGCCAGTAGCCAGGTATCAGGTCCATGGCAAATAAGAACTTGGATGTGGGGACCCAGTAGGCAAGATCTTCTTGCATTCTCACAGTGCAAGAATCCAACATTTCTGATTGATAGGCAAAGCCAACCAGCAGAGGGGCATCAGAAGGCTCTGTTGTAAAGGAAAAACAAGTGCCAGGGTCAGGCACAGGCTTATTAGGGGGTAGAGGAATGGGGGGGGGAGAGAAGGGAGGTGAAACCACAAATGCAGCCAAGGATTTCTCCTTGTCCTGGCTGCTTAGTAGTTTTTTGAGTGATCTTCATTGTACTCCTCAATGCCAGAATCATCAGTAAATTCTTACTTGCTCTGACTAGCCTGAGGTTTAATTGCTTCATAATCATCAGGAGTGATAAAGGGATTGCTATCAGGTTCCCAGGGAGACTCCAGGGTGCCTGCTGAAGGTGCAATGAGGGAGACATCATCTTCATTGCTTCTGTGACAGTGGTAGTAGTTAGGAAGGGGCAATGCAGTATGGATCTTCTGAGAGGGGGAACTATAAGCTTTAGCATTATCATGCAATCCCATTAGAGTATCAGGGGTACTAATTTCTGAGACATCTTCAAGGTGCTTGCTTAGTTGGTCCTGAAGGGAGTCAAGGAGAGCATGTTGAGCATCCAATTCATCTAGCCACTCTTTCTTTTCCTGAAAGGCCAGAAGTAATTCCTCTTCATGAAATCCCATCTGTCTCTCTTGAGCCTTTATAGCATCCTGAAGAGCAGAGAATCCCATGATGTAGCTGTTATGGCTGCCTTACGGCTTAGGATTTTTCTGTTGATGATCATAGAACTCCAGGGCAACATGCTGATTCATCTGGGTGGGTACCAAGGAAGAAAGTACATGTTTTATCTTGCTCATCCATAGAGCCATTCTAGAGTGGGAGTGAACAGCTTCTGATATATTTTGAGCAAGGTTTGGGGGGCCAGAGCAGGGTCCAGAGCAGCTAACAGTTTGTAGGGTGCCAGAATTAAGGGAGATTCTATCAGAACAACCAGAAGAAGAAGGAGGAGAATATTGACAGCATACTTCCTTCACCAAGGCAGGCTCCAAGGAGCAGGAGACGCGGTTCATGTCAGCTACTTCAGCCATGGGGTCAGTCTGGATTGGTATCAAGGAGGTAAGGGCCTTTTCAATGGAGTTCATCCAGGAGATAATACTTGACTGGGAGCTGGAAGTTTCCAAAAGTTGTTGGCAGTTAGGCAACCACTGGCTTAGTCCTGGTTGACCAGAGGAAGAGCCTTGGAGTCTACCAGATAGAGAGCCAGAAGCAGTGAAGGTTGATCCTGGAGTGGGTTGGGCAGAAGGAGCCGCAGGTATAGGCAAGGATATCTCTCCCTCCACAAAAACAGGGCCGCGGGGGGTAGGAAGAGAGGAAGCTGTGGTTTGAAGAAGCCATGAGCGCCAATGTTGTAAAATATGCAGCCTGGGTGCTGATTTCTACAAATAGTTAGTCTACTACTTATTTATCTTAATACTATACCTGTTGTGGTATAGTGACAGCCTGGGTAAGGACAGAAGAATATAAGAAGATAATAAGACAAAACTGGTGTTTATTTAGATAGTATCGCACTTATATAGTGTGAGGCAGGGGAATTGCCACCAGGGGCAGGGAGGCACAGACAGAAGGACTTCTCTAATGGAGGAGAGTGGATTGGCACAGCTAAAAGTCTACCGCAAGAGAAAAACCTCTTCCACACAGCTTTGCTTAGGGAGGTAGATATAAATAACTTTGTTGTTCTATTTATAATTGCGGAAGTAAAGCCTGTGCCTTGTGCGCATTTAAAAGGCAAATCAAACACCTGTTTTAGAGGCGTTTTAAACGTCTTTATCCCTAGTAAAATCAGGATGCAATAGTGCAATCACACAACTGTTCTGTTGCTCAATTCCTAGATAGACAACTTAATGTCTAATCCATTCAATCTGCGACAGGGAGGCAACCCTGTTAACCTACTACACTTCCCTGATGAACTCTTCATCTCTGGGGAGGCTGTAGTCAAGGGTTTAACCTGCAATGACTTAGACCTTCATGCTGACAACTATGCCGTGCTTGCCCCTGTATTGGAGGAAATGCCAGAGTTGATCCCACCTAACTTGGATGGGAACAACTTGGTACCCCTCCAAGCACCTGTGAAGCCGCCTTCTGCTCCCACTCATACGCCCTGGCTGTTTTCTGGACTAGCGCTGATGGGGTTGAATGCTTACTTCCCACAGTTGTCTCCTGTGTCCTCCCTTTGGTCCCCCCTCCAAGCGCCATCCCAGTACTCCACTGGGCGGCATCCTGGTGTTTTGTTTCACCAGGATGGGAGCCAAACTTAGTTAGTTTAGCCCCCCTCTCTCACACTGGCCATCCACAATATCTGTAATGTGGACAGAGAGTTTAAAGTTCCCAAGTGCTTCCCCTGTTACTTCCCAATCATGTCCATAAAGGGAGGCCCTGGTTACGTTGCTGACAACTACATCTTCAATTGCAACAACCAAAAGCAGCAGATCAAGAGCAAGCACTTTGTCTGTGAGGATAAGACTTGTGGGCCCCGGCTAAACATCAAGGGCTGGGAGCAAGTAACGGCAGAGAAGGGGAAGCAAACTTGCGAGCCCCCCCAATCATCTAATCACTTGGATGTTAAAATGGTACCTTGTTCAAGTAATACCCACATCCTCTCATCTCCGGGCTTCTGATCTGGCCATAAAGGCTTTGCAACATCTCAAACCCAACAATCTTAAGTTGGTAACAACACAGGAGCAGTTGGTCGAATTCATCAACAATAAGCGTATCACCGCCAATCCCCCCCAAGGCTTCAGACAACCTCTCGGAGCTCACGCTCACTCATGAGCTTAAGCAGCTTTTGAGTGGGGAGCGCTTCCTGCTCCATGACAACAGGCCTGTTGCCAAGGACCGCACAATCTGCTACTCAAATCAGCAGAACCTGATGGAGTTGAAAAGGGCGTCAACCTGGCTAGTTGATGATACCTTTGCCACTTGCCCCCAGATGTTCAAGCAGCTCTGGATGATCCATGCCCAGATTGACATCCAGGTGATTCCACTCACATTCTTTCTTCTTCCTGGGGCCACCAAGGTCATCTATCCCTGCGTGTTCTCCATCCTCCGCCAACCAATTGCCCTCCTTCCTCCTGCCAATGATGATGAATCCAAGAAGACTCCCCCCACACCTGCGCCAACCCACCTGCCTCTGACAAGGACCAGGCCACCCTGGACTCAGAGGAAAAGGCGAGGCTAAGAGCTCTTGGGCCTTGCATGTGCATTATGGACTTTGAGCCTGCTTAGTTCAATGCATTTGAGCAGCTGTTCAGCAGGGGTGCCACTTCCACTTCTGCCAAGCAGTTGCTTGTAACGCGCAGGCCCACACTGAGCTTAGTAGGTTGAGCCAGAGGGATACTTTGGACACCTGAAGATTTGTGCTGGCACAATTCAGTGCCTTGGCTTTTTTAAAGCCAGAGCACACTGCGCAGGGGTTTGAGGTGCTCTCAAAGAATCCCTAAATAGTGAAGCACCCAGAGTTCAAGCCTTTCCCCGAGTACTTCAAGCCCCAGTGGATTGGGAAGGTTGTCACGCAGAGGCAAGGAAAGGCCCACACCAAGAAAAGTTGGAATGTTTACCAGGCTGTAGCAAATGGTGAGATCAAGACCACTTCAGCATTAGAGGCTTATCACAAGCATCTTAAAGCCAACTTTGGGCTTCATCCAAAGTTTAATAAGTTCTTATCTCTCCTGCAGCATGAGCAAGAGAAACAATCTCCAAGCTCCGAGATCTCTCCAACTGTGTCCCCCCACCAAGCCAACCACCCACTGTACCCTCTTCACCAAGGCCATCCAGGGTGCGGTCAAGCACAAGTATAAGGCCTCTGAGCTTAAGCAGCAGCTTGAGCTTATTGTCACTGCCCTCCTGGAAGGGGCCAAAATGAAACGGGGAAATAATGATGAAGAATAAACTTGCTTGCTCAGTTATATGATTTTTACTTTTAACTTTTAACTTTATTTTTACTTATTAGCTTTGATAATTTAGTTTTTAGTTTTAATTTTTAAGTTTCTTTAATTTAATTGGATAGCAGTGATTGTTCTGTGTATGGATGGTAAGTTTGAGATGAATATTTATAGTTGAAAGTAAGTGAAATATCTTAATTTTTTGTAATTTCCAAATAAAACATATGATATTAAAAGTTGTGCTTATATGAACTATATCAAATAAAATTTAATATTTCTTCATATTTTGCATAACTTTATTTAGTGTGTTTGTGTTTATTTTTGGTTCATTGGAATTTTAATTTTTATGGTAATAAAAAATATTTTTATGATTAAGAGTGTAAATTATATAGTAAAATGATAAATAATTGCTTATTTCTCCCTTTTTATGTTAGTTAGAATACTGTTTTTATTGCATTTTTAAGCTCTCTAAGATCATTTTGGTATACCACAGCTGTAAGGTTTATTTTTATATATAAATTTTTCAGTACATCAAGATCTGTTAATTAAAAAGTGTCAATTTCCAGTTGTTGATCAGGGCAAAAGCTGAATTCTCACTTTACTATAGTGTCAACTACCAGGGCGTTAAGCTTAAGGGAGTCAATCACCAGGGAGTCAAACTTACCACAGTTGCCATATTATATAGTATCATGACAAGCCACATGCTGTCCATGTACGTCATGGAGATCATGGGGCTTATCTGAGTAATGTTCCTCTTGAGTCATGAGGCTTAATCAAGTTGTGTTCCATTTAGGACCTGGATTGAGTGATACCTGTCATAGATGGTTAACTGATAATGGTGCCACCAGTTTATTGACTGGGCAGTGAACCACTTGGTGAGCCACTCGGTGATTTACTTGTGGCGTTAATTCCCAAGAAGGAGTAATTGAAGATGTTGCAACATCTCCCCCTGGGGTGCTGGAAGGCAGAGCCTTGGGAGTCTTCTTGATAGTATCTGGTATACAGGCTTGGTATTGATTCAGTTTGGCGTTGGGTACAGGGAGCCTTGAATTTTGTTGAGCTGCCCTTGCCTTACACAAACAAAGTCAGTCATGATGCATACGTTTCAGTTTGGTTCAAGCTCCAATCCCTTTGATGAGGTAGGTGTTATTGGGCTTCACCTCCATGACAATGCCTGGTCCGCGTAACCCTGGGTCTAATTTGTATTGGTTGTGATTGACAATCCAGATCTTGTCTCCAACTTGGAACCTTTATTGTTGCAATGGGATTGCTTCCTGCTGAACTCTTTGTTGTTCCATCACTTCTTGGTTCTTTCTGGATTGTAGTACTTTTGGGTCATTACTGTCTGGTATCTTCTTTGAAAGTGGCAGTCCTGGTCCCGTGGTTGTACTGACAAGTGAGGGTTTCTGACCATAGCCAAGTTCATAAGGGCTTTTGCCCATGTTGCGGTTGACTTGTGTTCTGCAGACCATAAGGGTGGTTGATAGCATTTTGACCCAGGCTTTTGGATTGTTGGAAGACAACTTACTGAGGGCTTCCACTAAAGAGCTGTTTAGTTGTTCTATGGGTCCATTTGCTTGTGGGTGATATGAGCTGGCTGTGACGTGTTTTATTCCATTTTTGGCAAGATAGATATTGGTGTCAATAGCTTTAAGCTCAGTGCCTCCATATGTGATTAAGAGATCAGGCTTTCCAAACTTTGCTATGGTCTTCTTGCCAATAAATTGCCTCACGTCATTGCCTTTGTGCTCTTTTGTGGCTTGTGCTACGGGCCATCTGGTTGCAAAGTCAATGGCTGTGATGATGTACTTCTTGCCTTTTCTTTTAACAGGCATAGGTCCCATAATATCCAACAAACATACCTTAAAGGGTTGTGTGATGGATACAGGTACTACTGACTTGGGTGGAGCTTTGGTTCATGCATACTTCACACAGACCTTGCATTGTTCCAGTACCTCTCTGATATCATCTAACATGTTAGGCCACCAGTAGCAAGTCTTGAGATATTCATGCAAGTTTCTGCTACAGGTGTGTCCCATGTCTCTGTGATAACAGAGGATTTTGTCAATCTTTTGTGTTGACGGGACGTAGGGTACAGTGTCACCATTTGGAAGGATTTGGTGAAGGGTACCATATATATTTTGAACAGATGTTTGTTCTTGAGGGCTTTCTCTTGGATGTCCATTGGTGTGCCAAGTGAGAACCCTTCCTGGAGATTCCCCATGATTAACATGGGCCAGTCAGGGTTGCCATCAGTGCACAGGATGTGTTTATTGTATATCCTTGATAGGGCGTCTGCAGTAAGCATATCTCTTCCTGGCTTGTATTCAATTTGCATGGGGTATCTCTGTATGAGAATCATCCATTTGGCTTGTCTTCTTGACAGGTGTTGTTGTGTTTTAAAAAATATCAACAACTTGTGGTTGGTGAGTACTTTGAATGTCTGGGCTCCTTCCAGATAGCATCGCCATTTCATGAGGCAGTGTATGATGGCAACCAATTCCTTATTGTGTATAGGGTATCTTTGTTTGCCGTCCAATAGCTATCTTAATTCATATGCCACAGGGAGGAAGTCCTTTTGGGCTGTTTGGATATGGAGAACTCCTCCTATGACATAATCAGAGGTGTTGGTTTCTAGCTCATAGATGCCCTCACAGTTTGGGTATTGCAGGATGGGGGCAGTAATCATGCGCTCTTTCAGTTGGCAGAAATGTTGATCTCGTAAAGGTGTCCAGACAAATTTGGTTGTTTTCCCAGTGATGGCTGACAAGGGACTGTCAGGGCACCCCTTTCAAGGATGAACCTGCGTACATAGGCTACCATTCCAAGGAAAGTGCATAGTTTGCTCTTGTTCCTTGGGACTGGCATCTCTGTTATAGCGCGTATTTTGTCTGGATCCGGCTTGATACCATCTTTGCTGATGATATGTCCAAGGAATGGAAGTTCAGTTGAGAAGAACTCGCATTTGGACGGTTTGGCAATCAATTGGTTTTACTGCAGGGTACGGAGGACTGCGCAGTTGTCTTCCCAGTGTTGTTGCAGGTTGGTACTGTAAATGATGATGTTGTCCAGGTAGATGATTGCTCTTTTCCCAATGTATTCCTTGAATACTTCATTCATGAAGGTTACAAAGGTACTGGGAGCATTTGTCATGCCAAAAATTGAGGACAACACATTCAAAAGATCCTTATTTAGTTTGAAATGCGGTCTTTGGAATGTCTTCAGGTTTCATGCAAATTTGGTAATATCCTGCTGTCAAATCAATTTTTGTGAAAATTTGGGACCCCCCAGGGCATCAAAACGGTCATCAATTAGGGGCAGGGGATACCTGTTCTTTATTGTGACCTTGTTGAGGGCCCTGTAGTTGGTAACCAGGTGGAGGCCTCCATCTTTCTTTGCTACAAAGAAGACAGCGGCACCAAAGGGTGACTTTGAGGGTCTGATGAGGCCTTTCTCAAGTGCTTTGTCAAGGTAAGCCTTCAGGACGTTGTCTTCTTGTGGTATGAGGTGGTAGATGGGTCGTGCTTTAGGAACGCTAACTTTTAGGTTGATCTTGTGTTGTATACCCCAATCAGGGGGCAACCTGGGTAGTGTTTCTTGGAATACAGAGGGAAATTAATTGACTACTGGTCTCTAATTGGGTTTTGTTTGTGCTGAGTTTCTTTTTTTTTTGAAGTGGATGACTTCATATAAACATGTGCTCCAATTGATCTTGCTGATTTCCGTTTCTTTCTCTGTTTCCATGATCTTTACAAATATGTGGTCCCTCCTGAGGGTGTCAAGATGTGTTGGGTACACATGATGGTGGACTTCTTGCTGGATAGTGAGGGTGGCACTATCTCAGTTGATGTGAGGCTTTGTCTTTTGCATCCAATCTAATCCAAGTATTATATCATATTTGGGGATTGGTATGATGGGGCCGCTAATTGTTGTTTGTACGTCTCCAATTTGGGCTCAGAAAGGTTTTGTCTTGTGGGTAACTGGTGTGCTGCAGTTGTCTGCCATGATGACTTTCTTGATGCTACTTTAAATGGTAGATAACTTCATGAGGTCTATAAAACTCTTGTTAATGAGCAATTGATTAGCTCCAGTGTCAAATAGTGCTGTGCCCTGGTATCTGCAAAAACAGAAAGGATAGGTAAGGAGTTTATTTCCAGTTTGGGCGGCAAACAGTAGAGGATTGCTGAAGGGAACCTGGATCATGGTGATTGAGTCCACCTCCTGTTCTCTGTACAAGACTTGTGAAGAGGGGGAGAGCAGCTTGTCTAAGCACTCCCCTGAGCTTTTTCCTCCTCATTGGTATCTTTGGTGCTGGCCTGGTTGGCTTGTGCAGTGTGATTCCTGTTTTGAGGCTGGGTACTGTGGGCTCAGTTGTTTTGCTTATTGGGGCAAGGCTCTCTCTTAGCTGCAGGGTTTTTCTTGCGCTTGTTGATGACGTGTAGATTGTCAGACTTCTGATCTGCATTTTTCCTTCTAGGAATACATCCTTGAGGTTCTTGCAGCAGGTCATGTCAAACTGACGTCTAATGTGTGTGGGAAGGCCATTGTAGAAGTCCAGGCGTGGTCCAGGTTCATCAAAGTTGATGATGTTGGGTGCACGGTCACATAGTCCTTCATATGCTGCAAAGTATTCTTTGATGGTTCATGTCATTTTGAAGGCTCAAAGCTTGGCCATAATCACCACATCTGAGTCCTTCATGGAGAAATTTTTGAGGAATGCTGCCTTGAACATTTCCCAATTTTCCTTCTGGTCATGATGTTGGGCTAGCCATTTGATAACAAAGCGTGAAGCAGTCCCTGTGACACAGAGGGAAATTTTTCTGACCCAGAGTCTTTGGGGGTACCCCACTTGTTTGAACTTGCTCTTGGTGCTGTTGATCCAAAGAGAAGCGTTCTTACGACGTAGTCCTGCAAAGGCGCCAATCTCAGTGGTACGTAAGCATTGAAACACAATATTGGGTATCTCAGGTTGCATAGGCACTGTTGTGATTGGCGTGGTAGGGAACAGTCTTCAGGTTTTGAGAGCGTTGTACTGATCAATAGGTACAAGGTGATTATTGTAGATGACAAGGCCTGGGGGGACGTCTTGTCCTACTTTGTAATCTCTCCAGCCGTTAGGGAGTGACATTGTTTGGGTTCTTTTCTTGGGAGGAATTTTTCCTTTGAGTTGGGTAGGTATGGATAACCTACCTGTGCTACCACTGTTGATTTTATACTTCTGGGAAGTACAATGAACAAAATAAAGGGTAAGATTAAAAAGAGAATGATACTTTATTTGATATGAATATAGGATATTATATAGTATCCTGACAAGCCACATGCCGTCCATGTACACCATGGAAATCATGAGGCTTATCTGAGTAATGTTCCTCCTGAGTCACAAGGCTTAATAAAGTTGTGTTTCATTTAGGACCTGGATTGAGTGATCCCCATCATAGATTGTTAACTGATAATGGTGCCACCAGTTTATTGACTGGGCAGTGAACCACTCAGTGAGCCGCTTGGTGATTTACTTGGGGCATTAATTCCCCAAGAGGGAGTAATCAAAGATGTTGAAACAAGTGTTTAGTCAAATGATGTTGCTACTTAGACAACAGGAGGGGTTTACAGCCCTGACCAAACACAAATCACTCATATATTTTAAAGCCTGGTCAAACCTCTCCTGCCAACAAGCACAATGTATGAAACTCCTGAAAAGGTTCAACATGATCATACAGTACAAACCTGGTACAGAACTTTCAATGGCAGATGCACTTTCACGCCTGTACGTCAGAGCCACAAGAGGCAAGAATGGGCTCAACCCAGACTGGCCTCTCCTGGTACTCCAAACAAAGGATAAAGGCTTCCCCCTAGTACAACTGACGTTACAAAGGATACAGTAATCAAGAACAAGCATCTATTTGCTGATGTGTACAGGACCTTACACCACAAAATGACTGATGAAACCACCATATCTTACATCCTACACATCAGCAGGTAGATACCATCCTACATTACCACAGAGACCTGGGACATACCAAAAGCCACAACCTCTACAAATTCCTTAAACACAAAGCATGGTGGCCAACCCTGTACTGGGATGTCCAGGAAGTCCTAGAGCAATGTGAAGTATGTGAAAAAATTTGAAAAAAGCAACACCCCTCCTAAATCTGTACTGCCTATTTATTCACAACTGCCTTTTAAAGTGTGGGCCCTAGAAATTGTAGGACCCATGCCAGGAAAGCATAACAAAAAGAAATACATCATCACTGCTATTGACTTTGCCACTCACTGGCCAGTGGCACAAGCAGTAAGATCTCACACAGGCAATGACATGCGGCAGTTCATAGGAAAAGAAATTATCAGTAAGTTTGGAAAGCCAGAACTCCTGATAACTGACAGGGGCAAAGAATTGACCTCTGAAGATACCAATGTGTACCTCATCAAAAATGGGGTCCAGCACACAGTGACAACACCTTACCACCCTCAGGCCAATGGACATTTGGAGCAGCTGAATGGCAGCCTATTGCAGGCCCTGGTCAAGCTCACTGCCAGGAGACCTGAGGACTGGTATAAGCAGCTACCAACTGCATTTTTTGTATGCCAGACCCACGTGAACAGATCCACTGGGAAAAGCCCCATCAAGTTAGTTTATGGTACACAATCCATATTATCCAAGCACTATCAGGACCCAAGCTGGAAATTCCCAGAAAATTTCCACCCTGCTTGGACCCTCAATTTATACAGGCCAACAGTGATCAACTAGAAAGGGAAGAAAAACGCCTACAGCATACATTTGTCCTCATCCAAGACAGACATGAGGTTGTCAACAAAGTCTGGGTAATGAATACTGACAAGATTAAATTACAGCCAGAAAAAGTGGGGCCCACCATTGCCCTAAAGGTAAACAAAGACAACACTTACCTTGTACAAGGTCTTGAAAAGTGCAAGCAAGATAAAGTCCTCCATCATGACCAACTAAGACCCTGTAAGTCACAACAAAAACAACAAGAAATCATCCTACCATCCACCAAACAACAGCTGATGCAATATGGGGCCAGGATCCTGACAACCTCCCTGACAGCCTGCCCTGTCAGGATACCGCGTCCCAGGGAAAGGACTGTTAGCCTCAGCTACCAACTTGCTCTGCTGGGTAGAGGGTAAAGCCCATCATAGGAGGGTTGCTAACTTGATGAGATAAGATGATGATTGGCCTATTAGAGCCCAGGAGTCCAGCATCTGGAACCATAGTCTCAACTAACCCAGCCAAGGTGATGTAGGCAATGCCTGCATATTGGGTGGCTGTGGGAGGAGTCAGACCTGGGGTGGGGTGTAGGCAGCCAGGTTTGGGTATTGGGGGTGCTTCCATATCTGCCTGGTAGGCAGTCAAATAGTTGTATTCCACACAGGGTTTGGAAGTTGGTTGCTGGCACCAGGTATCCTTGTTGCCGCGCTTTTTGCATTACAGCGCCACAATTATTGAGATTATAGGACACAGGACATTTATCAGAATACAGTCATATATGAGGATACGAGTATTATTGTATCAGAAAAGCCAGGATTGAATGGAACCATGATTATTACCCATGCAATGGTTTCTGATTGCGCAGAAGCACTTAAGGATTAGGATAAAGGTCAACCAGATTAAAGATAAAATAAAGATGGTCCAAAGATGATTTTATTGTAAATAATTAATTCTTATTATACCTTATGCAAGGGTAATCTCTGGGCTACTAGCAATGTCTTCTAGTACATTCTAACACGCCCCTAATTTGGGAAATTATTAATCTAGGTTTGGTGCTTATTGCACGTCAACCAATAGAATATATTCATCTTCACCCAGCACAGGTGATCCTTGCTGGCATAGAATAATTTAGTACTTCAGGATCACTTCCTACTTCTCTGGCATACTGCAAGCTTAATGCTTATTATTGTGATAAATATGATAATTTGAGATTATGGGGAATTGAACCCAGCACCTTGGCGCCTGCAATATTTGCCAGGTGGTGCTTGTAATAATTCTCAGTTGGTGCTTGACGTAAAAGTAGTTTGGCACTTTGGCGCCTAATTCAGTTGCTAGGCGGCGCTTATCATTGGCTAGTTTAAGGCTCAGGCCAGCAGACTACTGCTGATCCAATATGCATATAATGTATACTACCAATTTATGTAATTTGGTAGCTGCAATTCATATTTTTGAGCTCTGTCATAATTAGTATCATTGTATTTTGTACTACTAATTTATGGATTTGGTTGTAGCAATCCCAATCTGTGGGCTCTATCATAATTGGCATCATTGCTTGGTCAAAATTCCCAACACTTGTGAAAGGCTGTTTGTGGGGTTATCTGTTGGGCCAGGTGGTCTGGGCAGGGGGTCACCTTCACAGTAAACTCCCTGTACTCTGGTTTAAGTGGATATTCATAAAAATGCAGTGGCCTAATAGGTGCTCCTGTTGGATAATAAAACTTGGGCTGGGTTTTGGGAGCTTCCTCAGGAAGGTGGGCTGTCAGCCCAAGATTTTCTGTTGGAACAGTAGTAAAATGGAAAACAAACAAGACAAAATAAGGGATAAATTGGTAGAACCAAGGTCCCCTAATCTTAATTTTATTTCAGAATGGCAATACAAATTTTCAAGTCTTCATGGATTTTAAATACCATTTCAAATCCTAAGTTTGGAATCTAGCCCATCACCTGGTTGCTAAGTTGCTCAGTTTCTTCCGGCCTGAAAGCTCTGACCCCATCCTGGATCTTTTTGCCCGTCATTTCCTCTGCTAGAATGACTTCCATCTGACAGTCCAAAGATAATATCATCATGGCCTCATCATTGTCACTGATTTTCCTGTCATTCTGGACCAAGTGACTCTCAGAAACCCCAAGCCAGATCAACCCTGGTCCCATAATCTGAACATCTCTGGGAGTCACTTCAAGGTCATCAGAGGCCCGGACTTCTAACCTATCATCTGAGTTTCCTTGAGACTTCAACTTATCAAGCTGAGCAGTAAATTCCTCCCCAGATGATCCATCAGCCAATATAGGAGTGACAGCATGTTGATTTAGTACTTCTAGCAATCTAGACTAGCCCGGATTAATCACTGTCCTATGAAGTTCCTCCATACTTTGCAAATCTGTGGTATGGTAGACCTGTAAATTTCCCTGATCAACCAGGTTCAAATCACAGCTTGTTCTAGCTCTTTCATTAGCTAGCTGCAAAAAACACAGGCAGACAGCCCAAAGGTCCATAGGATCCTTACAACCATCAGAATCAGGTCCTGAGTTTGATTCTCCCAACTGGAGTTTTCCACTCATTTTTGGAGAACTGCCATTCATGAAATACCCCCAGAGGAGGCCAGACTTCAGTTGGGGGTGTCAAAACAGCAGGCTTGACCCACCAGCAAGGTTCCAAGTAAACATGTTTGTGACCTGTGATCCAATTATCCAGTCACTCAAAGCCAAACTAGGAAGTTGACTCATATTTCCAAATACAACAACATGAACAAATGATGATCCCTTATGGTGGATACCTTGTTTTTGCGCTTGAATTATTACCAGGATCAGGCCACCCCCTTTATCATACCACCTTGTGATCAACACTATTATGTTCCTGTTATCCATGATTCACAATGACTATATAATACATATCTCTCAATAAAGAATATTATCTAGTTTCTAAATATTTTCCCCTTATAACTCTGCTAGAACAGCACAGTTACAACAATAATCAGTTAAAAAGCCAAGTTACTCAAATATGTTAAAGGTATTGTCTAGTATAAATACCATCATACAGTAAATCCAGAACCTGTGGGGAAAAATGCATGATTACCAAATCCAACTTCCAGATTTCAAATCAAATTTTTGACCAACTCAGTATAGCAAAACATGAAATATTTAACAAGACTAACCATTTATCTGCCATCCTTGGATTCATTTAGATTTGAAATTTTTTGGATCCCAAGTGCAGATAGTTCAACTAGAGTCAGACTTAACTCATCAAGATAATACACAATACAGGAATAAGAAATGCACAATTCTAATGTATGATTTGATATTTTCTTTAATTCAATCAAATCAACCACAGCCTGAAATAATCAACTAATACAAAATTTTAAGATTTTTAAATCCTTGAGCATAATTTTAAATCATAATTCAGGCAAAAAAGAAATCAATTTAATCAAAAGCCATCTCAAAAGGGAAGTCAACAGATCTGCTGCAGACCCATGTCAATTATTTTAGGAATCATTGGCATTCTTGAAGAGTTAAATGATTCTGTTCTAGGGGGCTAAAGTTTAGATGCCTACTATTCACTGAATTAGATATACTCAACAATAAGATATACTAAAATATAACTTTCTCTTATTGAGTTTTTTTAATTAAAATCAATGTATGCTAATACATAGCATTTTTATTAAAATTAGCCTTTTCAATTTTATCCCCTCCATTTGAAATGGGTTTATTGCTAGTTATTGTAATTTAGATATAAGGTACATGTGGGTAGGAAACTGCTTCACACAGCAATTGAGTGTGTCAAGGTGTGAGTCCTTGGGATACATCCTGTCAAGTGGTGCATACTCAATAACTCCCTTTGGGGGTAAAGCAAAGATTCAAAGATATAGGGTACATTACCTTAACTGTGTATATTTATGTAATGTTATTAATGGTAAAATTACAGTTGAGTTTGGAAAATGCTAACGCTAAAACAGCAGGGTTAACCCCAGGCAAAGTTTCACACAAGAGACCCTGTGCCACATTTGTAGCAGTATAGGGTGCTATTTTCTAAAAACAGTTAGTCAGAATCCTAACTCTTAAAATATACCTGTAGATGGTATAGTGACAGCCTTTGGTAGGACAGAAGAATATAAGGATATAATGAAAAAACTTCTATTTATTTAGATAGTGCTGCAGTTATATAGTAAAAGGCAGGGGAATCTCCACCAGGGGAATGTTGGCACAGACAGAAGAACTTTCCTAAAGGAGGAGAGTGAAAAGGTACAGTAGAAAGAGCCGCGCAAGAGAACAACTGGTTTCACACGCCTTGCCTAATGGAGGCAAGTAGCAATATCTATGATGTCCTATTTATAACCTCAGAAGTAAAGCCCACACCTGATGCGCATCCAAAAGACGCTTTGAACACCTGTTTTTAAGGCGTTTTTAACGTAATTAACCCTGTTAAAACCAGGTTGAGATAGATTGATTGCGCAATTGTTTCATTGCTCAATCCCTAAGTTGAAAACTTAATTTCTAATCCATTCAGGATCTGCAACACCCTGTGCCACTCAAGCTGACTTCCCACAACTTGAAGCCAAATACAGAAGTCAACTTGAGTTTCCAAACAAGGCAACAAGGCCCAGTGACTATCTCTACTTGGTGAACAGCTCAATTTGGCACTTGACTCATTATAAGGATCAAGCCACCCCCTGTATAATCCCATTGATTTATCATTACAATAATGTTTCTCTTAAAATGATTCCCCTAAACTATATAAGCAATATATCCCAATAAAGATAATGATCTAATTTCCAAATATTTCCCCCTTGTAACTTGCTAATACAGCACAGTTACAGCACTAATAATAAAATATAATTATATTTGATGGTAACCTTGTTTAGTGCTCAATAGTCAGTGACAAGTCTAAGGATTCTGTCCTTCTTTGTCACAAAGAACACAGCGGCACCAAAAAGAGAGTGTGAGGGGCGGATTAGTCCTTTTTCCAATGCTTTCTTGAGGTACACATGTAATGTGTTGTCTTTATTTGAAGTGAGACAATATGTGACAGATCCAGGTCTAACCAGTAAAACTTACCGTTATCTTGCCCTTGACTCTTGTTACCGGTACCTTCCTGTGACAAAGCTTTGAGGAGCTTTGCCTCCAGGGAGACAATTTTGTGAGATAACGCTTTATTGTCATCTCTCCAACAAGCCATAATTTTGACACTCTTTTTATTCTCTATTTCTTAGCGCCTCAACTTCACAATTGGCTCTGTCCTTTACTTGTTGCAAAATTTCATTGAACCCTAACAGCAAGTTCCAGGAGTCCCATGTATAAACTCAATTTCCTTGTGCCAAGGTTCCCTCTCTGGCAAAATAGTTGGAGTATAGTTCTTCAAAAGCCGCTTTCACTTCTACCAAAGACTCCTCAGGTGCAATCTTAGAGACCTCCAGACTCACCCAAGTCTCCTCAAGCAAGCTGGTAGGAACTTCCTTTCTTGCAGCAGCAGCCTCAACACAAAGCACTTCAAATTTTTCTCTTTCAAATAGTAGTAAAGAATACATGATAATTAAAAAAAATTTGAGAGGAAAGCGTCAAAATTGACAATATATCTTTATTTAAAATTAGCTGTTTTTGCTTATAAACCATTTGGAACATATTTGGCTGAAAACCCCTCTGGTTCCTGAATCAACCTATGATTCATCTCACATGGTTTATGACAGTTGAGTCATCCAAACCTATATCTTTACCTAAAAGATCCCCTGTAATTCTCAACCTATGTGAACCAATATATAATGGGAAGAAGTCACCTGACTCCATTCATCCCAATGTACCAATTCAGCATGGAGCTTCCACAGCTTCCGGCACCAAACCCCTGTTGAATATACACATTCCAAAACTCAGCTATCAATGTTCCAACTGGGAACCATCTGATCAAACTTAAATCTCTAGACATCATTGCCTTTATTTAGTTATCTTTGCATTTAATGGTTTTTTGCCTTAAAACCCATCAAAATGCTTTGAAACTCAAACCAGGCACCACCACAGTGTTTCTAAACCCAAATTTGGGGGTTTATCCATGTTTAACCTTAACCAAACTTCTTGACACAGTCAAGGCAAATAACCAATATAATTAAATCCTCATTAATTATATTCCCATGTATTTATTAATTAATCTTCCCAGTTAATTAAATTGTTTTTGAGACGCCTAGTCTCCCAGATTGATCCAGCCAATCTTGCCTTCTGTTCTTTTATTGAATATAGATACTAAGTTTTCAGGAACCTTTATCTGAAGAATTCCAGTCAAACCTATCTACATAAAACAAACCGCAAAAACAGAGCAACTTTATATTTTGGAGTATTTATTTGGCTAAATACTTAACAGTGACTGTTGTACAGTCACACAATATATGGGTCAAGCCTTAGGCACTGCTTCTTTGAGCTGGATAGTGTGTTGTATGTGCTTTTCAGGAGGTAGTCTTGGCAGTGCTTCCTTGAAAATTCTGGGTACTATGCTACAATTTTCTGGATGGGGTGTGGTAGTATCCTGGTGATCTTTGAAGTGTATGACCTTGTACTGACAGGAGTTCCAATCAATTGCCTTGAGGTTGTCTTTTTTTTTTCAAGAGTCTCTGTGATATGTACAAAAGTGTGGTATCATAAGAGTTGGTCCACAGAATCAGGGTAGATCTGGTGGTTAACCCCTTAACACTAGATGGTCAATTCCAAGGTTGCCCAGTCCAAATGAGGATTGTTTTTTTGCAACCAGTCTAGTCCCAGAACAATGTCCAACTTTGGGAAGTTGATGACAGGACCTTGGATGATGGAATAGAGGTTCTCTAGCGCAATGGAAAAGAGGGCAATCTCTTGTTTCACAACAACATGATGTTTATCAGCTAGGATCTTTTCTTAATCCTCAAATGATTATTGGCTAGCCTGAACTTATCCACAGAGTTGCTGTTGACAAGTGTGCAATCTGCACCTGAGTCCAGAAGCACTGAAATTGTGTAACTTTGAAAGCAGAAAGGATAGGACATCAGTTTATTGGGATTTCTGGCAGTGGTGTAGAGTAATGGGTCTCCTGAGGGGACCTGAATCATTTGGCATTAGTTCACGTCTTCAGGGCAACACTCATTGTTAGGAAAGGCAGAAGTTTGACAGGGAGAGCTTGGCTTGCTTACTGCTCTCCCTAGGCTTTTCCTTTATATATTATAATCTAGTGTAATCAATTTGCTGTTTTATTTGGCGTGTTGATTTTTCATTTTTATTTAACTATGTGCTTGAATTTGATTAGCTGGTTTCTCCTCCAGTTGCACCTGCAATAGGGAATGAGGCTGCCTCTGCAAGACCAGCCATGGTTGTGGAGGTGAGTTGATTTCCTACTGCTGAGACAACTGGAGGGGAAATCATTCAATCAAATACAAGCAAATAGTTGACAGCAAATGAAAAATTGTTGCAACAAAAAAATAGCAAATTGATGGCAGTATATTATAATATATTGTTCTATTTTTTATTAGAATTTTCTAACCCTAACTGTAATTTTATATCCTTGATAGCATTATATAAATATACATTGTTAAAAAAGCTCACTTTAGTTAATTTAGAGTAACTGTTAATAAACCCAGGTTGAATTGTGAGCAAAAAATTGAAGTGGCCAAATCACAGTGGGTAAATTGGAGTGCTTAAATCAGAGTGCAGTAAGCTAAATATTATTTCTCTTTAATTTTTCCTTTTGAAGTTTTTCTTTACCACCTCTCCTTCATTGAAAGAAAGTTTTGTTGGCCCTTGGTTATGCTGGGGCCAAAAACCTTTTAAAAAATTTCTGCATTGTCTGGAGGGTGGATCATATAAAATCTTATACCAGGTAGAAAATTCTTTCTTTCTCATCTTCTCTCATCTTTTCTCCTCTCCCTTCTCTCTTTTACTTGCCTGGATTCTCTTATATCTTTTCACTGTATATATTTGAGCAAAATAATATTTATATAATGTTAATTATATAAAAGGATATCTCTGATATATAATTTGAGCTATCTATATTATGTTTTTTAGAAGTAATTTGTGTTGTAAGTTGGCTTAGAGGTTTGTTGTATTAGCTCTTAACCCATTAGTCAAAACTTATATTATCTACTAAAGACTAAGATAGGGCAATAGAGTCAACTAATTAGTAATGTACAATAAGCTATATATGAATATGTGAAATTGATCCTTTAATAGCATGATTAAGGAAAGAGGTTTTTAGAGATTTGTGATATTGCTTGAGCCATGATTCCTCTCAGAATCCACTATGGCTTGAGTGAGATTATGTAATATACAAATTGCTTCCTCTGAAGCCGCAGAAAAGAGGCTCTTGATACAGATTGTAGGATTAACTAGTCAATCTCCCACACTATATTAAATCAGTACAAAGTGATACTTGATGCATTAGCCTGGAGTCAAATGAATGAGAAAGTCTAACTTTGACTGTTGTAACTAATTTAAGAGTCATTCACAATGCAACAATGTTGTTTGCCTGAGTCTGGCTTTCATTGGGAGTGTAAATCCCTTAGAAGAGAGTAATGAACTTGCTTCTAAAGAGCTCTTGTCCCCTTGTTGTGATTGATAGCCCTCTTGACAATAGTGTACATTTATCTCCAGGTGTCTGAATTCCAGAAAACTTTCTTTGCTGTTTCCTGTATTGATCTTCTTGCCCAAAATTTGGGTAGACAATATGAAAGAAAGATTCCATGACCACAATGCTTATAAATATTTAGGGGTTGCAAAAGTATTTATTTAACAGAAGATAAGACCTTCTTAGAAGCCTTCTGAAAATACAAATGTATTGTTGAGTTTATACTTCTGGGAAGTATAATAAACAAAATAAAGGGGAAGATTAAGAAGAGAATGATACTTTATTAGATATGATTATAGGGTATTATATAGTATAATGACAAGCCACATGCCGTCCATGTACGTCATGGAGGTCATGGGGCTTATCTGAGTAATGTTTCTCTTGAGTCATGAGGCTTAATAAAGCTGTGTTCTATTTAGGACCTGGATTGAGTGATCCCCCTCATAGATGGTTATCTGATAATGGTGCCACCAGCTTATTGACTGGGCAGTGAACCATTTGATGAGCCGCTTGGTAATTTACTTGGGGTGTTAATTCCCTGAGAGGGAGTAATCAAAGATGTTGCAACAATATGCATACTTCTGGACCAGTTGCTCCTTTGGGAATGTCTTGTGAGACTACCAGATTCTTATTCACTACTCTTTAGATGAATTTCTTCAGGTTTGAACCCCAATAAATATTCAAACTTAAGGTCTTCTAATATAAAGCTGTCTAACTAACCTCTATCCAGTCAATCACTGTTAAATAGTCCCTTGTCTCAGGATAATCCCCTTTAGGAAGGTTCTTTCAGAGGCTTAAACTATTCTGTACTCTCACTTTTATATATTAAAGAGAGCTTCCAAACTTACTCCATTAAACCCCAGAAATTTCTCCTGCTGTTTATGAATATATTAATTAAGCTTTAGATAATTCTACAAATAAAAATTATCAGTAGATCAATCTCCAAACTCAACCAATTCCATTAATATTCATCATATTCAAACATATTAAGTGCTTTGCTTTGCTTCACAGGCTTTCCAGAACTCAAATAGGAAGCAAACATTTAACCAAGAAGAACCTGGCCAATTTTCACCTTAAATCATGAAAAGTTCCCCTGTTTTCTTCTATGATTTCTTATTTTTGAAATCAACTGTTTTCCATAGGAAATTACTAAGAGGATTTCCCCCATAAATCCTTCAATATTTCTCTTTGATTTTGACTCCCTAGAAAAACCAAGGCAAATGGTTCACTGAACTTTCTTGCCTTTTGCTTCCCAAGCAAATTGCTTCATAGAAAAGTTGAAGCATCTTTCTCAAAATTTCTTTGAAATGCTCTAAACATATACTAATGCTGTGAATATACTTCTGAGAAGTATAATAAACAAGATAAAGGGGAAAATTAAGATGCAAATGATAATTTATTGATATGAGTTTAGAGTATTATATAGTATCATGAGAAGCCACATGCTGTCTATGTACGTCATGGCAGTAATAGGGCTTGTCCAATTAGTGTTCTGCTTAGAGCTTGAAAGGTTTGATCTCTGTATTAGATGGGAAATTGATAAGAGTGCCACCAACTTAATGATTAGTTGGAAAATCACTCAAGGAATTACTTTCCCAAGAGGGAGTAATTGAATATGTTGGGACATCTCCCCCTGGGGTGCTGGAAGGCAGAGACTTATGAATTTTCTTGAGAGTGTCAGGGATTTGGTCTTGATATTGATCCAGCTTTGCATTGGGTAAAGGAAGTCGGGAGTTCCGCTTTGCAGTTCTTGCTTTGCACTGGTGGAGTCAATCATGATGCATGCATTTTAACTCAGTACATGAACCAATTCCTTTGATGAGTATGGTATTGTTTGGTTTGACTTAAATGACAATTCCTGGTCCTCATAGCCCTGGTTCTAATTTTTGGAAGTCATGATTGACAACCCAAATATTGTCCCTGACTTGAAGCTGTTCATTTTGGATGGGGATTGATTCCCTCTCAATATTTTCCTCTTCTTTAAAGTCCTGGTCTTTTCTGGCGTGTTTTACGTCAGTGTTGTTGTCTGCTGGTACTTTCTTAGGTAAGGGTAATTGGGGCCCTAATTTAGTACTGACAATGGCAGGTTTATGTCTATAGTTGAGTTCAAACAGGATTTTGCCTGTATTTCAATTGACTCAAGTTTGACATACCATTAGCACTGCTGGGGACATGTCATCTCAAAGTTGTGGGTTATTGGCAAATAATTTACTGAGTGCCTCTACAAAGAAACTGTTCAATTTTTCTACTCTCCTGTTTACTTGTGGGTGATAAGGACTGGCAACTATGTGATTTATTACTCTTTTAGCAAGGTAGATGTTGGTATTGATGGCAGTGAGTTCTGTCCCTTCATCTTTAATCAGGAGCTCAGAGTTTCCAAACTTAGCTATGATTTCTTTGCCAATAAATTGTCTTACGCCATTGCCTTTATGTTCTTTTGTAGCTTGGGCTACAGGCCATCTGGTTACATAGTTGATAGCTGTTATAATGTATTTTTTGCCTTTGCTTTTGCCAGTAATTTTTCCCACAATATCCAGTGACCACACTTTGAAGGGTTGTGTGATGGACACTGGTAGTACTGATTTGGGTGAAGCTTTGGTTCATGTGTACTTTTCAAATACTTCACATTGTTTGATCACCTCTTTGATGTTGTCCAGAATGTTAGATCACCAATACTGTTTCTTAAGATTATTTTGTAAGTTTCTGCTACAGGTGTGTCCCAGATCTCTGTGGTATCAAATGATTATGTCAATCTTCTGTGTTGATAGGAAATATGGTATCATATTGCCACTTGGTAGTATGTGGTGTAGAGTACCATATATATTTTTGAACAGATGTTTGTTTTTGAGGACTTTCTCTTGGATGTCCATTGGTGAACCATGTGAGAACCCTTCTTGGAGATTTCCCATTATTAACATGGGTCAATTGGGGGCTTCATCAGTGCATAGGAGATGTTTAAAGTATAGCCTTGACATGGCATCTGCACTAAGTATTTCTTTTCCTGGTTTGTATTCAATTGTCATGGGGTACCTCTATATGAGACTCATACATTAAGATTGAGTTTAGATAGTTGCTGTTATGCTTTAAATAATACCAGTGACTTGTGATTAGTTAGCACTTTGAATATCTGTGCACCTTTCATATAGCAACACAACTTCATTAAGCAGTGGATGATGACTATCAGTTCCTTGTCATGTATTGGATACCTTTTCTTACCTTCAGACAGTTTTCTAGATTCATACACCACAGGAAAGAAGTCATCTTCTGTGGGTTGAATCCTAAGAACTCCTCCTATTGCTTAGTCAGAGGTATCTGTCTCTAGTTCATAAACCTCTTCACAGTTAGGTTATTGTAGAATGGGGGCAACCATTTGGTTCTTTATTTGTTGAAAATGATGCTCTCTTAGTGGCATCCACACAATTTTATTGTTTTGCTGATGATCACAGACAGAGGGGCAGTTAAGGATCCCCAATCCATAATGAACCTTCTGATATACACAACCATTCCCAAGAGCGTTCAAATTTTACTCTTTTTATGTGATTCTAACATATATGTGATGGCTTTTACCCTTTCTGTATCAGGCTTAATTCATTTTTACTAATGATGTGGCCTAGGAAAAGGAGACTTTTTGAGAAGAATTCATATTTGGAAGGCTTGGCTACTAGTTGGTTGTCTTTGAGTGTGTTGAGTACCATTCAAACGTCTTTCCAATGTTGTTATTTGTTGAACTGTAGATAATTATATTATCTAGGTAGATCATGGCTTTTTCCTGATGTGATACTTGAATACTTTTTTCATTAAGGTTACAAAGGTACTGTGGGCATTTTTCACACCAAAGTTGATTTATTCAAGCTATCCAGACATTACTGACATGGTATAGTGAGCCGTCATACCAAAGTTAAGGACTACACATTTGAATGTGCTGTATTTGGTTCTGAATGCTGTTTTTGGGATTTCTTAAGGATTAACACAGATTTGATGGTATTTTGCTGTTAAGTCAATTTTTGTGAAGAACTGTGATCCTCCTAGAGCGTAAAAGAGATCATCAATCAGTGTCAGAGGATAACTTTTATTAATTGTGACTTTGTTGAGTGCTCTGTAATCATTGACAAGACATGAACCTCCATCTTTCTTAGCCACAAATAAGACTGCTGTGACAAAGGGAGACTTTGATGGTCAAATGATCCCCTTTTCCAGGGCTTCATACAGGTGTTCTTTTAGTGTTATCTTCTTATGATGTCAATTGGTAGATGGTATGTGCCTTAAATACACCTCTTTTTAGGTCAATTTTGTGCTGGATGCCTCTGTGAGGTGGTAAGCCTGGAAGTTTCTCCTGAAATACCAAAGGGAACTATGAGACAACTTGTTGATGTATTGAGTCCTGTTTGAGTAAGAATTCCACGTTTTTGAAATGGATGATCTTGTATGTACAAGTATTCCAGTCAAATTTACTAGCTTTGTTTTCTTCTTCTGTTTTGGTAATCTTTACAAATATGTGGTCCCTCATGAGGGTGTCAAGATAAGTTGGGTACACATGATAGTGTACTTTTCCTTGTTAATGTGGTGATGGTAACGCTATCCCAGTTAATGTGAAGTTTTATCTTTCTCATCCAATCTAAGCCGAGTACTATGTCATCTTTAGGTATTGGAATGATGAGGCCACCAATGATAGTTTGTACATCCCCTATTTGTGCTCGGAAAGGGTTTGCCTCCTTAACAACTGGAGTGTTCCTGTTGTCTGCCATGATAAATCTCTTGAAATTGCTCTTGATTGTAGGTAATTTCATAAGGTTGGAAAATTTCTCCTCAACAAAGAATTAGTCTGCTCCAGCGTCAAATAGTGCTGTGCCCTGATATCTGCAAAAAAACAGAAATGATAGGTGATGAGTTTATTTCTAGTTTGGGCGGCAAACATTATGAGATTGCTGGAGAGTACTTGGATCATGGTAATTGAGTCCAATCTTGGACCCTGTACAAGTCTTTTAAAGTGGGAGAGGGTGGCTTGTCTAAGCACTCTATGGAGCCTTTTCCTTCTTGGGTGCATTGTCAGCATTTATCTGATTCACCTGAGTTGCACAATTTCTGCCTCAAGGGTGAGGATTATTGGCTCAGTTGGATTGTTTGTTGGGATGAGTATCTTTCCTTGCTGATGGACTTTATTTTTTGATTGTTGGTTGCATGCAGATTATCAGACTTCTGAGCAGCTTACTTTCCTTCCAAGAAGACCTCTTAGAGGTTCTTGCAGCAGCTCATGTCAAATTGACGTCTGATGTGTGAGCGGAGGCCATTGTAGAAATCCATTTGTGGCCTAGCCTCATCAAAGTTGATGATATTGGGAGCTCAATCATGTATGTATTTGTATAATGTGATGTACTACTCAATGTTTTCTGTCATTTTAAATGTTCTAATTTATATCATAATCATAACATAAGAGTCCTTTATGACAAATTTCTCCAAGAAGGCACTCTTGAGCATGTCACAATCTTCATTATGGTCAGGATTTTGTTCAAACCAGTCACTGACAAAGCAGGAGCCAACCCCAGTAGCTTGTAAAGCAATTTCACCTGCTCAGAGTCTATGGTGTAGCCCACTAGTGGGAACTTATTTTTTGTGCTTTGAATCCAGAGGTTGGCATTTTCACGGCGTAATCCTGAGAACATTCCAATTTCTGCTGACTGTAGACGCTGAGATACAATGTTGGGTATTTCAGGCATGTTCTGGATTGGAGGTGGGTTCAGGACTCCTTGAGCACTGAGGAAGTTGTACTGTTTGGTTGGTAAAGGGATATTGTTGAAGACAGTGTACCCCTTAGGGGCACACTGAACTTCTTTGTAGCTTCTCAAGAAAGTGGGGATCACCATCTGCTGGGTTCTTTTCTTTGGAGGAATTTTTTTCAAGTTTCATAGGTGTGGATAACCTAACTATGCTATCACTGTTGATTGTATACTTCTTGGAAGTATATGAAGCAAAATAAAGAGAAAAATTAAGAAGATAATGACACTTTATTGATATAAATATTGAGGATTATATAGTATCATGGGAAGCCACATGCTGTTCATGTACATCATGGCAGTAATAGGGCTTGTCCAGGTAATGTTCTGCTTAGGACTTCAAAGGTTGGATCTATGTATTAGATGGGCAATTGATAAGAGTGCCACTGACTTAATGATTAGTCAGAGAATTACTCAGGGAATTATTTCCCCAAGAGGGAGTAATCAAAGATGTTGCAGCACTATTAATAGGCTGTGGATGGCCAAGCTCCTGGTCTTCTGAACTTGTGGGCCACAAAGAGTTAGGCTCAGGGTTCAACCCTGGTCCCACACCTTGGGTTTTGAGTAAAGAGAAATTGTCATTCCTGACAGAGATAGTGCCAATTTATAATAAAACATAAAAATTAAATCATCTGAGATTTGGACAAGCATTGGGTTATTGTGGCTCTGATTTATGTGTTTTGGGGCTTATCATCATCACAATTTCACTTACCATCTGCACAGTTGGTTAGAACCAGAACACTAACAACAAGCCTGCGCATCCAGAGCTGTGAAGAACAAGTTGTGACATAGATTTTATGAAGCCCAAGTAGAAGCCTGACCTCTGTCATCTAGAGGTACATGTAGTGTTGGAGGAGCCCAGGCATGATAAGATAGGCATACTTAAGCTAGGAATATGGCTGCTTTTTCTGCTTATTAGTCACCTTTGTGTTGGCTCTCTTCATGAGAGCTCATAACTCTTGGCTGAGAACTGCCTCACAGAATTGTAGACAGGAGGCTGTTTCCTCAAAATTCATGTCACTCATATTGAGGTTCATCATCTCCTCAACAATTTCATTGGTTAGAAGTTGCCTCTTGGGAGGCACACTTGCCATAATGCCCCCCAGACTGGGTTCTGTTTGATCTGATTGGCCTGAATTGACCCAGGATTGTCAAATTGAAGTGAAGGGGGTAAAGTTGCCTGGGTTTTCACATATGGAACAGACTGAGGTTGGGCCTGGTCTTGGGTTAACTCATATAGGTTGTCAGAAAAATACCCAGTACCAATCCTAAAAAATATACAGCTCATCATCCTCCTGACTCAAGTTGAGCTGCTGGGTATACATAGGGCCCATGTTATCTGCACTCTCTTGACCAGCAACCTGGGCTTGCAGTTGGTTCTGGTACTGCTCCTCCACAACATCAAAGCTCTCATTGATTGTATAAACCATTATAAACTAAAAAGTAATAAAGTTCTATTAAAAACAGAAAAGGGAAATGTTGCCAGAGTATTGATTTTATTTAATTACATGCTCCTATTTAAAACACTCTCCTGGTTGTGGGTGAGAAACTGCTTCACGCAGCAATTGATTGTGTCAAGGTGTGAGTCCTTGGGATACATCCTGTCAAGTGACACATACTCAATAACTTCCTTCAGGAGGTAAAACAAAAACTCAAAGTCACTCTCTTGGACCTATGCACCCAAATTTAGAGCCACATAAATTGAAAAAATGCTGTAGTTTCTTGAATATATTTTAGTGTATTCACTCTTGAAAGACACTATTTATATTTTGAGTCACAAAAATAATCAATATTGTCAAAAAGAGAGTTGTTTTGTGTCTGAAAATATCACTTTTATGGCTGAACCAATTTTGGTATCTGATTGTAGCATTTTGTTACATGATCAATATCACAGTTGATATAGATTGCTTCAGAATGTGACTGGTTTATTTTTTGTTTTGAATTTGGGTTAGTTTTGTTTGCTATCTCAGTTTTGAGGTTGTGTATTTGATTTTAACTTTATTGTGTGTTTGAATAATTTTGTAATCTGGACCTAGATAAATGGTACTTTTTTGTTTAAAATTGACCTTCAAGTGGAACCATCACCCTTTCATTTTGGACTGAACTGATTTTGTTCTGAATTAGTATATCTTTGTCTATTGTGATGGTGCCATCAGTTTCAGACTTATTTACATGCAAATGCAAATAAGCGGCTCCGTTAAAGCCCAAACTTCATCCCTTTCCTGCCATGCAGATATGGCATATTTCTCAATTAGCCCATTTCACTATATAAGCCAAGTTTTATCAAATATTCAAATATCAATAAATCATTTCCTCAAAACTACTCTTTCAAGTGCTTTGCTAGCTAAACCAAATTACCAGGATTAATCCTCTTGGTTTACACATGGTGATCCTGCTCAAATCTAGCTAGCACAAGGTCAATTCCAAGCCCAAGTCACAAGTTACAAGTCTAAGTCAAGTCAAAAGTTCAAGTCAAGTCATAGTCCTAGTCCAAGTTACAAGTTGAAGTCCAAGTCAAGTCAAGTCACAAGTTCAAGTCAAGTCCTAGTCCCAAGTTATAAGTTAAGTCAAGTCACAAGTCAAGTCCAAGTCAGTCAAAATGAGCCAGGCAAATGTAGCATATGTCCCTTCTCAGTCTGTAGAGGGGAAGAGATTGGTTTTCAAACCTGAAGGTATCCTGGTAGCCCGCTCAATGGCCTGTCGTAACTTCCCAAAGTTTTCAGGAAAAAATACCAGATGGTGGATTGCACAGTATGAGAAGTTCTGTGTACAGTATTTTATTCACCAGGAAGATATGGTTTTTAATGTCTGTCAATTCCTCTTCAAGAAGCCAGCCAAATGGCATGACATGGTCCTAGAGTTTGATAGCTGGGATGAATGGAAATCAATGATCATCAAGCATTTTGGGAATACACATATGGACATTGTAAACAAATTAGATATGCTCTATATCCAAGACTGTGAAACTATTGAGGAGTTCATTGATGCCTACCGTGCCCTTGCCCGCCTATTAATCCAACAAGAAGTTCAAAAAGAACACTAAAGCAGCAAATCTGATATTGAGCATGATTTCAACTCTGGTATTGGTTTGATTTCTTTGTCGTAACTTCAGCTGTCAGGTGGTTGATAGCTGTGTTCACTTAACTCAAATACGGCCTTAGTTGTTATTAAAGACTAAACTAAGATAAGTTCTTTAGACTAATGTGTATAATAAGTTATAAGTTATGTAAATAAATCTTTATTTAGTAAGTCAAGGAGAGAGTTATATAGTAAAGGAGGGATTAATGAGAGCCGCAGATTGCCAGGATCCTCTGTCTACAGCCCAGTTTCCTCTATTACTTAGCCCACTATTAACCTAATGATCAGATGATTGTTAGTTAATATGGACTCAGAGTGCAACTTAGTTGATCAGTCAGACTAATTATCATCCAGTACAAGAGTATCATCATGCTCTAGTTCACCGAGCTTAATGGATCAATGTGTGATTACAGTGAAGGCTAGTTTACAACCAATCACTTCACGACATTCTTTAAGCACACAGTCCCTCCTGTATACTGTATGGCCATTGAAGAAAGAGATATCGAGGACCTCTCAGAATCTTACGGCTTAGTTGAAAAGCTCTTTTGCATCAAAGTTGAAAAATCTTACAGATAAAAAAGCCAGACAAGAATCAGAATGGAACCCATTCAGAAGCACACCAGGTCCCCTGGCTAAGACAAATGACTCGGCCTTTCAGCTGGCTGAAATCTTAGCAGCATTTATGGTATCAGGAAAGGCAGCCCCACAATATAACAATAGCTTATGTTACAATTGTGGTGCTTTATAACACTGTGCAGCTGAATGTCCTGATCTATATTAAGTCAAATGACTTATTTAGAGAGGGCAATGTGATGATGCCATCAGTTTCAGACTTATTTACATGCAAATGCAAATAAGCAGCTCCGTTAAAGCCCAAACTTCACCCCTTTCCTGCCATACAGATACAGCATATTTCTCAATTAGCCCATTTCACTATATAAGCCAAGTTTTATCAAATATTCAAATATCAATAAACCATTTCCTCAAAACTACTCTTTTAAGTGCTTTGCTAGCTAAACCAAATTACCAGGATTAATCCTCTTGGTTTACACTATCTCAACAGGCTGTAAATCCATTGTAGAGTTCCAAGGCTTTAATCACGCTTTAAAAATTAGTTTTATGTTTATATTTGCTGAGGTGAAAAATGACAGCTCTATCAAGAACCCTATCTATGGCACAAGCTTGTTGAAATTTCAGCCGAAGTTTATGCACCCAGTCGCAAAATCGAGACGAATCAAAGTTTGATTGCAAAATCAAATTAATTTCTGATGGGCCCGGGTAGGGTTGCGGCGGATCATCTCCGACAGGGCTCCGATCTTTAGGGCCGATATTAAAAATTAATTATAAAGATATAAATATGAAAGACCATAATATTATTAGCCGGACAAGTTCCGGTAGGCGTCCGGGGTGGTCCGCCACGACCCATCACTTAAGCCAGAGGATTAAAAATGGAATCGATCAAACCAAGATAAAACTAATCAATCAATAGTCCTACCGAGCAATAAAGCAAATAAGTACATTATTTGTCTCTTGTAATCGTCCCTTTCGACAAAAAAATATAGCTCTCCCATACCATAGTATAACCCAAGATCTCTTGCATCTAAAGAAAGTAAGTTTACTTGCCTATTCTTCAAGCGCTAACTATTTGATAGTGGCGAAGACTAAAACAAGGTATTTCATCTAGTTAAATATGAAACAACTTTGACTTAGTTTCAACTGTGCTCCCTTGCACATTTTAGCTGAATCTTAAATTGCATTTTTTACTTTTAGAACCATCCTTGTAAAGCTTTTAAGTACTGCGAACACAGGATATTTTTATGTGCGTTCCCGTCCAAGAACTTCACCAAAACTTGCTTTTATGAAACATGATCCTAGAGGTGATTTCTTCAATTTTATTTTTCTGATATTTTTAGTAAACAAGCACGTTCTATTTACTGAAGCCAAGCTCAAATAAAAACATACCTCCAATTCTTTAAAAGGTAAAAGTAGTCTACTTTGCTTTTTTGGTGAAATTATTATTTTTTTGTACAAGTAGTTTAAATACAATCCCTATTTTTGTTCTATAAGTTTGATTTATTTCTATCGTTTATTTCAAGAAGGTTTAATAGTACAAAATATTGAATTTCCAAGCCGAATGTTGTCTTGCTAAAGGGCAGATATTCCAAAATGAGCCACTTTTGCTTGCATAATTTGCAAGGCTAGTGCTTTTGATGGCCTAAACCCTTGTTAAATTGAGCCATTATTTATTCTTTAACCAAACTATGAATTAAAGCAAGTGAAGATGATAATAGCTATGCTCTACACATTCTACTATTTAAGCAATAACTTAAAGAATTAGATCACCATCTTATTAAACACAAATTTGTTATATAGTTTTGGTTTAAGTTTTTCTTAGAAAGTCTTTCTTCAAGAAGAAGAACAAGTTACTTTTATAAGTGATATTTTATTTTTTGAATAAAAAATCTATTTTTAGACAAAACACTAGCTTGGTATTGTTTTTACTCCAACTTTGAGTTGCTTCTGTTGTAACTATGCTGTATTAACAGAGTTACACAGGGAAAAATATTTGGAAAATAGATAATGTCTTAATTGGATTATGGGAGATTATATTTTTGGAGTGAATCCTTTTGGAGGAATAAGATTGTGTCAATCAATTGGATTGGACAAGGGGTGGCTTGATCCTTATAATGAGTGAAGTGCTAAATTAAGCTGCCACTGGGTCACAATTGCCATTGTTTTCTATTCCCAGTTTGATGATTCAAATTGACTTCTGTATTTGGTTTTGAGTACCAGAAAAGTTGATTTGAGTGGTGTGTGGCCTTTTTTGCAGAACCTTGTTGTTGCAACTGAACCAATAATAGTTCAGCATTTAGATTGGGGAAGACAACAGTCCAAACAGAAAGGACAAGAATATGAATAAGATGATCTTTATTTAGAGAATAGTATGACTATATACTATATTGAGAGGCCACAAGTCTACCAGGGGGTGGCACAGTGGCGGGTTCAATATAAGGTTCTGGTTGAGAATAACTTGAGCGAGGGATCAGTGTGTCAAATTGGCAATGCTCCTAGTTAGGAGATAGTGACCACAATTTGACATTGCTCTTAGATTGGCCCATACTGTTTGTCACGTCATGGGACAACTCAATGAGTGTCCCCTGTGTATTGTGAGATACATTAGCAGGCAGGGGAGTAATCTTAATTGCAACATTGCCAGGGAGTCAACCCTGCTGTTTTGACACCTCCCCCTGGCTGAGAATTGGCCTCTTTGGTTGGCAGGTTGGCAGGTTGGCGGGGAGGTTATCTGGGGCACAAGCTCTGTATTCTACTAGCTGTTGCTTTGTGTTGCAACCAAGTTTCCAGACTTGCCTGCCAATGTATCTTACAACACACAGGGGGCACTCAATGAGTTGCCCCTTGACGTATCTAACGACATGGACCAATCTGATGGCAATATTGAATTGCGGGCACTTTCTCCTAATTAGGAGTGCTACCAATTTGACCTGCTGATCCCGCACGAGTTATTCTTTAGCTCCAATCCTTACATGGAACATACCACCCCCTTGTGGCTGTGTGGCTTTCCCCATATGATATATTAATCATAATGTTCTACAATAAACAATACCTTATTCTTATTATTCCTGTCCTTTCTATTGGACTGTTGTCTTCCCCAATTCAAGTACTGAATCCTCATCGGTTCAGTTGCAACATTTGTGACTGGTATCATTGTTTTGTTTAATTTTGGTGGGCTTTTCAGGGTTGTAGTCAATCATGGTGCAGAATTTTATCCTTCTTTTGCTTTCCCAGACCTTGTACTAGGTAAGTGTTGCTGTTTTTTACCTATAGGATAATAGTGGGGCCCACTTTCTTAGACTGTAGCTTACTTTTGTCAGTGTTCATCACCCAGACCTTTTCCCAACCTTGTGTAGTAGAAGCAGGCTTATTAAGGCCATTCCACTACTAAAACCAGACTAACTAATTTAAATCAGCTTGCAGGTCAATGCCAGAAAAGTCCCACACAAGTTTCAGCTAGAGGGGGCCAGTTGAAGCAACCCACCTATCTCTCTAGCCAACTCAAGGGGGTAGCAAGTGATTAAAATATAAAGTCAATGGGAATATAAAGTAAACTTTAAGTGGTTAAAAATACAGTTAAATCTAAACCAAAGATGAATTTATTTAAAAATTGGAATTTCAAGTGAGGAAGAAAGTAAGGGAGAGAAGCATTATATAGCTGCTCTAAGAGGGTATCATGTGACTTCAGTAATAGGACCAGATATGTTGTCATAACTCAGGTGCTAGTGAGCCAATCTAATTATAAAAACACTCTTTGAAAGCAGAAATCAAGGGCTTTCAGCACATAGTTTGGCCATTCCAAACTGATCATTTCACAACAAGATACAGCTATAATAATTTAACCAAGCAGAATGTAGGTGACTTTTCAATCATCACACTCTGTATCAAAACTGACACTGGCAAGTACCTGTCAGTGGCCTATGAATCCCAAAAACTAACTGATTATTACAACTGAGATTATCCTCTCACTTGCCAATCTATCTCACAATACACAGGGAGCGCTTGAAGAGCCGCCCATGATGTGACTAACTGTATGGATCAGTCTGAGCAAGATGGCAAATTGTGGGCACTGTCTCCTAATTAGAAGCAATGTCAATTCAACATACTGATCTCCCTCTCAAGTTATTCTCAGCCCAAAAGTTACATGAAAGACGCCACTATGCCATCCCCTGGCAATCTTAGGCCCCCAAATATAGTATATCAGCTGGTTATTCTTAAAAACACACCTTATTCCCATTCTTATCCTTTCTATTTGGACTGTTGTCTTTCCCAATCTAAATACTGAACTATTGTTGGTTTAATTGCAACAAAGAGATCCTGTGCTAGCATATTGTCAGAGAAATAGTCTCTGTATTCAGGCTTCAAAGGGCACTCCAATAAGTGTACAGGACCAAAGAGAGCACCTGGAGGACAATAAGTTGCAGGTGGTGGAGCAGGCGGGCCAAAGGGATTAGAGTTGAGTTGACAGATAGCTAAGATAAAATATGGCAATATTTGGGAGAATCAATATCTCATAACCTTTATTTAAAAATGGCAATACAGTCTAGTGCAGAGTCCATGGGCTTATATATTACCTTGCACTAGACTTTACATCTACTACAGGGAATTCATCATAAGATTGAGAAATATGAATTTGGGTGGGCAGGACACCCGCTTTTTGGGGCAGCAAAAGGGCACTGGAACAGGAAGAGGTCTCATTGGCTGAAATATGAATAAGAATTATAAGGCCCTTCTGTTCTGGAGCAGTGTTCTTGGAGGCAGCTTGTTGGTCAGTGCTTCCCTTGGGGGCATGGATTTGATTGGGTATCAAGGTGTGCATTAGACACATTGGGCCAATGGTAAGAATCCCTGTACTTCCATTGGGCAAGTGGTCAGGACGCTCAGCATGTGCCACTGCTAGTGGTATTATATCATAGTCTTCACATTTGAGGACATCAGTGAGTTGAATATCAGGAGATTTGATCCTAAAAATATATGGGCAGGCCTCTGGTCCTCAAGGCTGGCAACCTGCAGTCCAGTTTGTATCAGGTTTGAATCCTGTTCCAACTCTTGGGTTTTGAAATGGGAGAAATATCATTCTGGGACCTAGTGTCAATTATAAACTCACACTTCTTATACATACTTACACTAGGTGCACTTTTGTAGTTTTCAGATGGGTATACAAGAGAAAATTACTCAACTGTTTTTTTATTAAAAGTTCTGGATATGGTAGAATTTTGAGCTTTTCTAGTAAGATTGGGCACTTTGGGATTAATACTCTCTGCTCTTCTAATATAAACATACTGGACCTGGGTTTATGTTACCACATTCTCCTTGTTTCTAGATATGCTATTGACTCCTTCATCATCCTTGCATACAGAGGCTCTGTTGGTAGACCCTCTTGAGCGCCTGCAGCCTTGGCACTCTCGGATAGGTGAAATTTCCTGTTGTTTGAGTTATATGATATTATATATTAAATTGAATAAGATTACTATTACTATTTTTATACTGTATTTTGGACCTTCTATACTATTTTGGATACCAAAATTCTCAAATATACTTCCTTATTATATGTTTATGCATATCATGTTTCTTTATCTGACTTGCTTGGCTCCATTATTATTATTTGTATCACTTTTTTATAATATTTATTTAATTTTGCACAATTTTTACTATAAAAAATTCAACCAATAAAGTTGGATTCCAAAAAAGCCTTATTGGATATCTGTTCTCCTTTATCCCCTTTAGCCAATCATCTTTCCTATTTCATATCTGTTATTGACTTTTCATATTTTTCTGATATATCTATCACAATAGCTCCCAGGGAAATATCTTGTTTTCCTAAAGTTAATATTAAAACAACACAGTAGACAATAAAAATCCTCATATTTTCAGAAAAAATAAATTCCCAAAAATTTAATTTTAAATTTTGAAAAAATAAAGAATATGATGGATCATTTTCTCTTGGTGTTTGAGAAAATGCTGGAGATGAATTTATTCCAATTTATTTATAACTCCATTGCAATTTTACTGACTTTGATCAATAGCCTCACAGATTTGAGTGTTTTCTCTGCAAGAAGCTGGTTACTTTTGGTTTTTGTCTCAGTGGTTTAGGGCCTAGCCTGGTTTGTCTTGCCTAATGCCTTTGGGGCAAGGTGGAGCCAGGCCACCATTTTTCACATTTAAACCCATAAAAGGCTCTAAGAATGCTTTTATTCAATATCTATTTCAGATTTGATGTATTTATTTAGATAGATTAGCACTAAGATAGTGTTTACTATGCTTCATTTGTTGTAACTGTGCTGTTTTAGCAGAGTTACAAGGGGAAAAATATTTAGAAGCTAGATAATAATCTTTATTGTGAGAAAGTGATTATATAGTCATAGTGAATCAATGGATAGCAGTAACATGATTGTTGATCACACAGTTGGATGGAAGAAGGGGGTGGCTTGATCCTGGTAATGAGTCAAGCGCCAAAACAAGGTATCTACTGTAGGGGATCATCATCTGTTCATGTTGTTGGATTTGTTAATTCAAGTTGACTTCCTAGTCTGGCTTTGAGTGGCTGGGTAACCGGATTGCAGGTCACAAACCCTCTTGTTTGGAACCTTGCTGGCGGGTTGAGCCTGTGGTTTGACACCCCTGACTGAAGGTTGGCCTCCTCTAGGGGTAGGTTGTCAGGGAGGTTATCAGGAGCCCAGGCGCTGTACTGGACTAATTGTTGTTCTGTGGCAGGCAGGGCAGTTTCTTGTTGCTTTTGTCTTGCTTTGCAGGGTCTCAGGAAATTATGGTGTAGGGTCTTGTCTTGCTTGTGTTTCCCAAGTCCTTGCATGAGGTAAGTGTTATTGTTGTTTACCTTTAGGATGATTGCTGGCCCTACTTTCTTGGGTTGTAGTTTGCTTTTATCAATGTTCATGACCCAAACTTTGTCCCCAACTTCATGTCTATCTTGGATGGGGACAAAGATTTTTTGTAGTTGTTTGTTTTCATTTTTTGTTTGTTTGCTGTTGGCCTCTATAACTTAAGGGTCTGAGCAAGGGGGGACTTTACTTAGAATTTTCAGTTTGGGTCCTGTCAATGCTTGAATGATATTTGGCTGAGTGCCGTATACCAACTCAAAAGGGCTTTTTCCAGTGGATCTGTTCACTTGGGTTTGACACACAAGTAGTGCAGTTGGTAGCTGCTTGTACCACTTGTCAGGTCTCCCAGTGGTGAACTTGGCTAAGGCTTGCACAAGACTGCCATTAAGACGCTCTACATGTCCATTGACCTGTGGGTGGTATGGCGTTGATACGGTGTGTTTGACCCTATTTTTTGTGAGGTATACATTGGTAGTTTTGGAGGTCAATTCTTTCCCTCCATTGATTATTGGGAGTTCTGGCTTTCTGAATTTGCTGATTATCTCTTTGCCAACAAATTGTTGTATGTCATTGCCAGTGTGCGCTCTTACTGCTTGGGCTACTGGCCATCTTGTAGAAAAGTCAATGGTGGTGATGATGTATTTCTTATCATTGTGTTTCCCTGGCATGGGGCCAACAATGTCAAGAGCCCATACTTTGAAAGATAGTTGTGTGCAGATGGGAAGTACTGACTTTGGAGGGGTTTTACTCTTGGCAAACTTTTTGCATACCTCACATTGGTCTAGGACTTCTTGAACGTTGCAATATAAGGTTGGCCACCAGGCCTGGTGCTTAAGGAACTCATATAGGTTTTGGCTCTTGGTATGTCCAAGGTCTCTGTGATAGCGTATGATGGTGTCTACTTGCTGATGCATGGGGATTTAGGGGATGGTTGTGCCATCAGATATTTTTCTGTGTAGGGTCCCATATATGTCAGCAAATAGGTGTTTGTTTTTGATAACTTTTCCTTTGTTATGTTGGTAGTGACAAGGGGGGAACCCTTGTCTTATGTTTGTAATACTAAGAGAGGCCAGTCTGGGTTGAGCCCATTTACCCCTCTTGAGGCACGGACATACAGGAAGGAGAGGGCGTCTGCCATGGCAAGCTTGGCCCCAGGTTTGTACTTGATGAGCATATTGAATCTCTCCAAGAGTTCCATCCAGCAGGCTTGACGGCGCAACAGATTTGCTTGAGTTTTGAAATATATGAGCAACTTGTGGTTGGTTAAAGCTGTGAATTCTTCCTGCTGTTCTAGGTAACAGCACCATTTGACTAGACAGTGAACAATAGCCAACATTTCTTTATTGTGGATAGGGTATCAACACTTGCCATCTGTCAATTTTTGCAATTCATAAGCTATAGGCAGGAAGTCACCGTCATTATTTTTGATTCATAGTACTCCCCCAATGGATGCTTCTGAGGCATTGGTTTCCACTTGGTATTCCCTGTCATGTTTGGGGTATTGCAGGATGGGAGCTGTTGTAAGCTTCTCCTTGAGGCGTCTAAAACAGAGGTCACATTGGGGGGTCCACACAAACTTGGATTTGGCGCCTGTTATGGTGGATAAGGGGGCAGTCAAAATGCTACAGTCAGGTATAAAGCGGCGTACATAGGCCACCATCCCCAAGAAGGTGTGGAGTTCTAACTTATCCTTGGGTGACGGCATCTTGCAGATGGCCTGTATCTTTTGACTGTTGGGTTTGATGCCGTCCTTTGAGACTACGTGTCCCAGGAAGGGTAATTGTTTGTGGAAGAACTGGAACTTGGAGTGTTTGGCCAGCAGTTTGTGTTGTGCCAAGGTAGCAAAGACTGCCTCTAGGTCTTTGTGGTGCTGTTCCACCAAGGGACTGTAGACAATGATGTTATCCAGGTAGACTAGGGCATGCTTGTCTATGTGTGGCGCAAATACCTTGTTAATAAAGGTCACAAAGATGAAAGGGGCATTTGTTATGCCAAAGTTGAGTACCACACACTTGTATGAACTGTATTTAGTGCAGAAGGCTGTTTTGGGGATGTCTTCCACCTTGATGTGAATCTGGTTATAGCCTGAAGTCAGATTAATCTTGGAGAAGACTGTGGCCCCTCCCAAGGCGTCAAAAAGATCATCAATCAGTGGTAATGGATAACAATTCTTGATGGTAACTTTGTTTAAGGCTTGGTAGTCTGTGACCAGACGTAAAGTGCTGTCCTTCTTGGCCAAAAAGAATACGGCAGCCTCAAAGGAGACTGTGAGGGGCAGATAAGTTCTTTCTCCAATGCTTCCTTGAGGTAGGCGCGTAGGGCATTGTCTTTTTTTGGGGTCAACTTGTAGATAGGACACGCTTTGGGTACAGCCCCCTTGAGTTGGATGGAGTGTTGGATGTGTTTCTCAGGGGGCAGCCCAGGTAGCGCCTCTTTGAAGATTTCTGGATAGCAGGCTACAATTTTGCGGTCCTGAGGCGCGGAGATATCCTGGTGGTCCTTGAAGTGTATGATCTTGTACTGGCAGGAATCCCAGTCAATTGCCTTCAGGTTATCCTTTTTTCCAGGGTCTCTGTGATGCGCACAAAGACGTGGTTGTGTAGGAGTTGGTCCACTGAGTCAGGGTAGATCTGGTGGTTGACACCTTCACGCTTAATGGTCAACACTGAGGTCACCCAGTCTACGTGAGGATTGTTCTTTTGTAACCAATCTAACCCCAGTACAATATCAAACTTGGTAAAATCAATGACAGGACCCTGGATGGTGGAATGAGGTTCTCTAGCATGACAGAGAATGGGACAGTTTCTCTTGTCACAGCAATGTGATTTTTATCAGCTAGAACCATGTTTTTAATCTGCAAAGGATTAGTGGCTAGCTTGAAATTATCCATAAAGCTGCTGTTGACTAGGGTTTGATCTGCGCCCGAGTCCAGGAGTGCCAAGCCTGTGTAACTGCAAAAACAGAAAGGATAGGACATCAGTTTATTGGGATGTCTGGCAATGGTATACAGTACTGGGTCTTCTGAGGGTACTTGAATCATTGGGCATTGATCCAAACTTCAGGTTGGTATTAATTGTTGGGCAAGTCAGGAATAGTCTGGGGAAAGCTTGGCTTGCTTAGCGCTCTCCCTGGGCTTTTTCCTTGTCTTGGTTGCCCTGCGTGGTGGTGACACAGAAATGGGTACAATTTGACTGGCCATTGTTCCCACTTCCATGTCCATTTGAACCTGTGGGTTTATGGTTGGTGTTATTACTGTTGCCTCCAGGGGGTGGCCAAGTGAAACACCTCCCTGGATGGGAATCCTTGGGTCTTTCTTGTTTTCCAGTTTGTGCCTTATGAAGGGCGTTGGAGGTTTGCTCCACTTTCTCTGCTTTGCAATACAGGCTTTGCAGGTTGGTCACCTGGTCCAGGTTCACATGTCTCATCACATGCAACTTGAGGGCGTTGTAGTACATGAGATGTGTGGCTAGGGTGTCAAAGACCATGTCAGATGGTGCTCAAAGTTAGAGTTCCTTGTAGGTGTGGGTGAGCTCCTTCACAGTGCCTGTCTGGGTAAGGTTCTTTACTTGGCGTATTATCATGAGCGCTGTATCCTTTAGCAAAAATCTTGCCAGGAAGTCTTGCTTGAAGGTATCCTAGTTCTTGTTGGTGTGTTTCTTGTGCCACTTGTCACACCAGGTGCCAGCGTCATGGGTCAGTTGATGGAGATTTCTGAAATCCAGAATTGCTGTGGGCATTCCATCTGGGCCAGCTTGCTCTGGGCGGACTGGATCCATGTGGCAGTGTTGTTGTTGGCCCCAGCAAAAGGCTCCAAGGCGGCGCTTTGTAGTCTTTGAGCTATGTAGGCAGACATGGCGCTTTTTTTGGTTAGTTGTGGCATGGAGGAGGAGCCTGGAAGAACCTTTGTGCTGACATGGCGTTGAAGGAGGGTAGTGGAATCACCATATTCTGGTACATGAAAAGACCATCAGGTATTTCAGCACCAGGAGTGTACGGGGTCCAGTCAGGCGGGAGGCTAGACATAATTCTGTCAAGGATTTGTTGGCTGTGGCGTGTGCGGGCAACAGGCGGAATTTTTTCAAGATAAGGTAGGATGAAGAACCTACCTGTGCTACCAATGTCGTAACTGTGCTGTTTTAGCAGAGTTACAGGGGAAAATATTTGGAAACTAGATAATATTCTTTCTTGAGAGATAGGTATTATATAGTCATTGTGAATCATGGATAACAGGAACATGATAGTGTTGATCACACAGTGGGATAGTGAAGGTGGTGACCTGATCCTGGTAATGAGTCAAGCACCAAAACAAGGTATCCACCATAAGGGATCAGCTTCTGTTCATGTTGTTGGATTTGGAAATTTGAGTCAACTTCCTAGTCTGGCTTTGAGTGACTGGATAATTGAATTGCGGGTTGCAAACCTGCTTACTTGGAACCTTGCTGGTGGGTCAAGCCTGCTGTTTTGACCCCCCCCAACTGAAGGTCAGCCTCCTCTGGGGGCAGGTTGTCAGGGAGGTTTTTGGGAGCCCAGGCGCCATATTAGACTAGCTGTTGTTCTGTGGCAAGTAGGGCAGTCTCACATTGTTTCTGTCTTGCCTTGCAGGTTCTCAGGCAATTGTGATGGAGTACCTTGTCTTGTTTATGTTTCCCAAGCCCTTGCACAAGGTAAGCGTTGTTTTTTTTACCTTTAGGATAATTGTCAGGCCTACTTTTTCTGGTTGTAATTTACTCTTGTTAGTATTCATGACCAAGACTTTGTTGCCAATCTCATGTCTGTCTTGGATGGGGACAAAGGTCTTTTGAAGACATTTTTCTTCCCTTTCTAGTTGATCACTGTTGGCCTGTATAATTTGAGGGTCCAAGCAGGGTGGAAATTTTCTGGGCATTTCCAGCTTGGGTCCTGATAGCGCTTGGATAATATGGGTTGTGTGCCATAAACTAACTTGAAGGGGCTTTTCCCAGTGGATCTGTTCACACGGGTCTGGCATACAAGCAATGCAGTTGGTAGCTGCTTATACCAGTCCTCAGGTCTCCCGGCAGTGAGCTTGGCCAGGGCCTGCACAAGGCTGCCATTCAGCCGCTCCACATGTCCATTGGCCTGAAGATGGTAAGCTGTTGTCACTATGTGCCGGACCCCATTTTTGGTGAGGTATAAATTGGTATCTTTAGAGGTCAATTATTTGCCTCAGCCAGTTATCAGGAGTTCTGGATTTCTGAACTTGCTGATGATTTATTTTCCTATGAACCGCCGCACATCATTGCCTGTGTGTGTTTTTACTGCTTATATCACTAGCCATCAAGTAGCAAAGTCTATTGTGGTGATGATGTATTTCTTTTCATTATGGTTCACTGGCATGGGGCCCACAATTTCTAGGGTCCATACCTTGAAGGGCAGTTACAAGCAAATAGGTAGTACTGATTTAGGTGGGGTATTGCTTTTTGCAAATTTCTCACATACTTTTCATTGGTCTAAGACTTCCTGGACATCCTGGTATAGGGTTGGCCACCATGCTTTATGTTTGAGGAATTCATAGAGTTTGCAGCTTTTTGTGTGCCCTAGGTCCCTGTGGTAACGCAGTATTGTGTCAACTTGTTGATGTGTGGGGACATAAGGGATGGTAGCTCTGTTGGTCATTTTTTGATGTAAGGTCCCATACACATCTGCAAATAAGTGTTTGTTCTTAATGAATGTTTCTTTTGTTATGTCTGTGGTGCCAGGGGGAATCCTTGTCTTTTGTCTGGAGCACCAGGAGCAGCCAGTCTGAGTTGAGCCCATTCTTGCCCCTTGTGGCTCTGATGTACAGGCGCAAAAGTGCATCAACCATGGCAAGCTCCAGACCAGGCTTATATTGTATGACCATATTGAACCTCTCCAGGAGTTCCATACAGCAGGCTTGACAATGGGATAAGTTTGCTTGTGTTTTGAAGTATATAAGCAACTTGTGGTTGATCAATGCCGTGAATTCCTCCTGTTGTTCTAGGTAACAACACCATTTGACCAGGCAGTGCACAATTACTAACAACTTGTCTTGAATGCTGCCATTCACCATGTTTCAATTTTGCCTTTGATGGTTTATTTTGAGGACTGTTAGGAATTTGACCAAGCAATGATGCCAATTATGACGGAGCCCACAGATTGGGACTGTTACAACCAAATCCATAAATTAGTAGTACAAAATACAATGATACTAATTATGACGGAGCTTGCAGATATGAATTGCAGCTACCAAACTACATAAATTGGTAGTATAAACTATATGCATATTGAACCAGAAGTAGTCTTCTGACCTGAGCCTTAAACTAACCAATGATAAGCGCCACCACAGCAGTTAAATGAGACATGATTTGCCGCTGCAGCACTTTAAAAATACACAAGCGCCGCCTAGCAACTGAATTAGGCGCCAAAACGCCAAACTACTTTACGTCAAGCACCAACTGAAAATTATTGCAAGCGCCGCGGCGCCGCCTGGCAAATATTGCAGGCACCAAGGCACCACTTTACTTTTACATTGGGCGTCAAGGTGCTGGGTTTGATTCCCCTTAATCTCAAATTCCCATATTTATCACATTAATAAGCATTAAGCTTGCAGTATTCCAGAGAAGTAGGAAGTGATCCTGAAGTACTAAATTATTCCATGCCAGCAAGGATCACCTGTGCTGGGTGAAGATGAATATATTCTATTGGTTGACATACAATAAGCACCAAACCTAGATTAATAATTACCCAAATTTGGGGCAAATTAGAATGTCCTAGAAGACATTGCTAGTAGTCCAGAGATTACCCTTGCAGAAGGTATAAGAAGAATTAATCATTTACAATAAAATCATCTTGAATCATCTTTATTCTATCCTTAATCTGGTTGACCTTTATCCTAATCCTTAAGTGCTTCTATGCAATCAGAAGCCATTGCTGGGCAATAATCATGATTCTGTTCAATCCTGGATCTTCTGATACAGTACTACTCATATCCTCACATATGACTGTATTCTGGCAAATGCCCTGTGCCCTATAATCTCAATAATTATGGCGCTGTAAAGCAAAAAGCGCGACAATGGTGCTCACTACAGAGGGCACACAATTGCCTGTAGAAGAAGGAGTCAACTGGAAAACCGCTGGTAACTGCAGGCAGCACATCCAAGCGCAATAGAGTCCAGCATCATAGGAAGCAACACATAACGTCCATGAGAAGACATCAGTTCAGGTTTCAAGTTCACGCTGTGGTACAAGTTTAAAAGGATATATAACTAGAGTACAAGAATACATTTGATGTCCTTGCAAAAATGCTTGAAAGCGTTACTAAGCAGCAGGTTGTTACACCAACCCTGCTGAATGGGAAAGCTTAAGGCACACATTGTTTTGTTGAAGCGCTATCAAACAGCAGGTTGTTATACCAACTCTTTTGTATGGGCGCGCTAAGGTCTACATTGGTTCATGGAAGTGCTTTGAGCAGCAAGTTGTTACACTCACCTTGATGCATGATTGCGCTTAAAGCACATTTGATATTATGGAAGCAAACAAGAGCGTTCACAGGTTTGAACTGTACCAGCCACCTTTGCTGAATTAAGGGCCTAAGAAGTCAAAGGACTCAAAGGATACCCCACTCTTGCAAAAACTTGAGCAGCGCTGGCCACCTCTACATTGTCAAAAAACAACCAGTTGCTTACTCTGGCGCCTTCCAAATTCTCACCAAGACAACAAGTCATACAGGAGTTTTCTAGGCGCAATCAATAGTACCACTACTTTACGTAAGCCTCCTCTAGGAAGGGGAGCAACATGCTACTTCAGAAGAATAACTCTAAGTCAAATTCCTGGGGACCAGACCTGCAAGTAGCCAGTAAGACCTAAACAGGCACACAATTATAAGCAAAAAGACTAGGTGCTCAGTTGACTGAATGGGCACCATATCTCTAAGAAAGATTCAAAAGAAGAGAATGAAAAAATAAGAAATTAAAAATATACAAGAAAATAACAAAAATAAAGAATGAGCAAAAAAGATAAAACTAAAAAGAAAAATAAATAATGAAGAGCCAAGCAAGTTTATTGCAAAGGGAAGTTCACTGGGGGCAGTCTCTGGGATCAGGGGCGCCTCTGCACAGCTGGGAGGAGGATGCTGCGGGGGGAGTGGTTTGGCGGTTGGTGCGTTGGGGATGCTTTGTGGGGCATTGGATGGTGACCACAGGACACTCGTGGGCAGGGAAGAGATACTAATCATCATTGAGGCGTTGACACATATGCGCCAAGATCACCAGCATCTGGGCCCAGGCCAACTGGGATTTCCGCAACATGGAGGTCCAGTTGCAGAGCGGTAGGCGGAGCTGGCTCACGGACACAAGGCAACCCCAACCACCACAAGCGGAGAACGCAGCCCCAATTGACAGGCAGTCCATCAGGGCGTCCTCCATGTAGGAGTAGGCCAGCAGCAACAGAACTTGGAGCTGATAAGCCAGAGCACAATAGTGCTCCTGGCAACAACCAGTGTACCCTGGCTGGCCACGCTGGCAGCTATTGGGGGTGTACCACATGAATTGGCACGCAGCAGCAGCCAAGGGAAGATATAGGCTGGCATTTCCAGTGATCACCATCAAGAGGAACACCTTAAAAGTAGCCAAGAAGCGCCAACTGGAGTTGGCCTGGATAGGAAGGTCCAGGGTCTGGATGAATGCTGGGTCAGCGGCAAGCTCAAGGGCCCAAATCTGAGCCACCTCATCTTTAAAGTCATTACAGATGGCAATGATATGTGCGTGCTGGGTGGAGATCTGACCAGGCGCCAAAGAAGCAGACAGAAGGCCAAGTTGCACCTCAGCAGCCAAGCAGGAGGCATTGTACCAGCTGTGGTATAGCTCACCAGCACATATAGGGAACATGGCATCCTCATTGGAGTGCATGGCTTGCACAAAGCTGAACATAGTCTCCTCGTGGTGACAAACACCAAACTTGCTTAACAGATTAGGGTAGTCCAAGGGGCCTTGTCTGAGTTGCACCAAGCGCAAAGCATCAACAATGGGGTGGCAGGAGGCTCACCAGAGGAAGGCAAGCACTGCAAGAAGGGGCGCAAAGCCCCAGAAGGACCACAGACAGGAGGCGTACTGGGGATAGGAGGAGACTCATCAAATAAGGAATCCTCTTCAAAAAGGTCACCAGAATTGGAACTGGGAGCAAAATTAGGGACAGAGCCAGCCACAGTGGTGGCGCAGTCCTGCTCACAGAATTGGTACTTGCTGGAGCAAAGATGGTTAAGGAAGGCAATCCTCACAGAGTGAGGCATTTTACGGAAGGCATTACGCTCTGCCTCACCCATGGTGGCCATCATAGTGTTGTATGCTTGGTGCATGCTTTGGCGGTTGTTGATATTGCGGGTTGAGTTCATCAGAGAAGAGAAAGGAAGTAGTGCTTGGTCAAGTGGGGAGATATGTTGGGAATTTTGACTAAGCAATGATGCCAATTATGACGGAGCCCACGGATTGGGACCATTACAATTTAAATCCATAAATTAGTAGTACAAAATACAATTATACTAATTATGACAGAGCTCATGGATATGAATTGCAGCTACCAAACGGCATAAATTGGTAGTATAAACTATATGCATATTAGATCAGCAGTAGTCTGCTGACATAAGCCTTAAACTAGCCAATGATAAGTGCCACCACAGCAATTAAATGAGACATGATTTTCTGCTGCAGCACTTTAAAAATACACAAGCACCACCTAGCAATTAGATTAGGCGCCAAAGCGCCAAACTACTTTTACGTCAAGCACTGCTGTGACAACTGAAAATTATTGCAAGTGCCGCAGCGCTGCCTGGCAAATATTGCAGGCGCCAAGGCACCACTTTACTTTTACATCGGGCGCCAAGGCTCTGGGTTTGATTCCCCATAATCTCAAATTCCCATATTTATCACATTAATAAGCATTAGGCTTGCAGTATGCCAGAGAATTAGGAAGTGATCATGAAGTACTAAATTATTCCATGCCAGCAAGGATCACCTGTGCTGGGTGAAGATGAAAATATTCTATTGGTTGACGTGCAATAAGCGCCAAACCTAGATTAATAATTACCCAAATTTGGGGCAAATTAGAATGTCCTAGAAGACATTGCTAGTAGCCCAGAGATTACCTTTGCAGAAGATATAAGAAGAATTAATCATTTACAATAAAATTGTCTTGAATCATCTTTATTTTATCCTTAATATGGTTGGCCTTTATCCTAATCCTTAAGTGCTTCTGTGCAATCAGAAGCCATTTCTTGGCAATAATCATGGTTCCGTTCAATCCTGGCTCTTCTGATACAGTACTACTCACATCCTCACATATGACTGTATTCTGGAAAATGTCCTGTGCCCTATAATCTCAATAATTGTGGCTCTGTAAAACAAAAAGTGCAGTAAGGACAAATATCTCTCTTTTGCTTTTGCCTCTCAAAATGAGTCTGTATCCACACTGGGAAATACAATTGTTTGATTTCCTGATTCCGCACAACTCACTTGCCCCACTCATGCTTGTAGAAAGTGATCCTACTGTCCTGGTATTGTTTTGCGGTATTGCAAACCACTATATATTCCATTTTCTAATCACTAATAAAAATTAAGTTATATTCAAATTTTTATCTTTGTGTCTAACAGTACTTTGGTGCCTCTCTAGCCATGTCTAGTAGATATTATTTCATCAGGGCCACAAGGTAATCACATAGCCTTCCCTGCCATTCTAACCAAGACTCAGTACAAATCCAATCCTAAGGTTAGAATCCCTGTTGTGTATCTGTGCTGCACCTCAGAACACAACAAAATGGTGCTCACTACAGGAGCTGTAAGCCCCTTGGTTACCCCTTTTGCAACCACGTTTTCAGGTCCTTTGTCTCTTCCTATAAAAGAGCCAACTTACCCTGAAGTTACCAGTCCTCCTAACAAGGAAGATATCACAGACCAATCTATTATCCCTACTGTGCTGAACCTCAGGAATGGTTCCTGCCAAGTGACCTACCCTTTGGGTACCCCTGATTTAGAACAAGTCATGGCAGTAGCCCTTGGGATAGCCTGTAATGGGACTATCACTCACCTTTAATTACAGTTCAGTCAAGCAGAATACTATGAATTGATTGTGGCTCTGCAGTTTCCACAGCATCTTCTCTCAGCAGCTGGATCTGCTGAGCACCTATTGTCCTCCTTTTACAACTTGCCTTAGCCCAACATCAAATGGTGCTAGGACTCCAGGTTCAGGAGATTTTGTCTCTACAAGCAGCTATCACTCATCATTGGGACCAGTTTGCTGCTTATCAACAGTGGATTCACTCCCTGTTTTCCTTGGTGTCAGACAATCAGTGCAACCATGTGTCAGGAAATTCCCTGACTACCTTAATTTTATGAATTATATTTGTAATTACAGCAAAGCAAACCAACACAACAGTCAAGTAATTGGAAACATGTTGTATTATAGTCTAGAACCCAATGGGAATCAAACCCAGAACCCTAAGAAAGGGTCCAGTGTTAGTACAGATTCAATTATTCAACTTAATTTAACTATTTATTTTGAATTCTTTCATTCAATTTTTGCTTTCAACTCTGGTTTTGCTTTCAAAAACATTAGTAAATTTCCTAGACACGTCACTTACTGCTCAGATCCTGATTAGCTGGTTTCTTCTTCATTTTTGTTTTTGAATTCACTTGTTGCTTTCCTGGACCTGGCTCTGCACTTGATCTTCTCAAAGATTAAGCATTTACACTGCTTAATTGTCTTCAATCTTGTGTCTTTGTCTTTCTCCTCTGATATCACCAATATCATAATGAATATCCTCAAGGCACATTTTGAGGCGCAGATTACCCAGGTATTAGTTTCATTCAGAATAATCATGATAATCCTCTGCAAATCCCTCTTACTCCCAATAGCCACTTGAAATGTTCCAGCCTCTATTTTGAGGTTATTTAAGTGAGCCATATTTATCATTTTTACTTGTTCCAACAATAAAGAATTTTTTCTATCCTATCTCTGTCCACACCTATCTCTTTGACTCTTATTTTGAAATCATTAAAGGAATTTAATTTCTGTTCTGGTTTCTAGCCTCCTTCTTGCCTGTGGTGCTAGCATTGGAGAACCCCACTCCAACTACAGACTGGCACAATTCATCCCCAGACAATGCTCACCAGAAGGAGTCTCTTGCCCATGGGTGGTTTAAATACCCCTCTGGTCACTGGGGACGCAAATTCCACTATGGTTGTTCCTCCACTCTTCTTCCAACCAAACCTTCTCTGGTTAGACCCAATGCTTCATTCTACCTGTTAAACTATGTGGTGGTATACTACCTTCTAGGTTTCTTCAGCTCTATGATGGGAAGATTCACCTATCTGGGCCACTTAGGCTATCTTGCCATGATCAAGGTACCTATTGGATCTGTAATAGCTGGGCTCAACTTAGGGGCTTTGGCCCACCAGGTAGGGAAATTGTTTCCTATCAAGTGAATCCCTGACACTATGTCATTTCCCAAACTTGCTTAGTTAATTCCATTGAGCAAATGCGCCAGTGCATCCCTGAATATGTCAGGAAGCGTCTACATGAGTTCCACCAGCTAGACTTCACTGGTGAGCCCAAGTAGATTCTACTTTGAACACCTATCTTACCAACTTCAAATAACTTGTACAACAGCTCAATGTGTTCAGCGCTTACTCTTTCAATTAATTACAGCAAGTAGCAGATATTGCTGCCAAAGGTCTTCACAAGCACAGTGAAGAATTTGATCAAGAGAGGGAATCCACCGCTGCTGCAATTACCAAGCTCCAGACTCAAGTGAATGAATTGTCTACATCCAAGCCAGATGTTCCACCCTCTCTCCCATCTGAAAATTTGATAGATAGAGAACAGAAGCTATGGGATGCCATTTGAGAGCTGCAAGCATCTACCCGCAGTCAAGGTTGCCCTACCAAAGCACCTCATCCAGATCCCCAGGTGCTTGCTTTGACAACTCAAGTTGCTGAGCTACAGCAAGAAGTTGCTGCCTTACACAAAATGATGGTAACTGTTGATAGTCTAGTTGGGATTACTGATGAAGATGACTGTTGCCCTGGTCTGCCAGGAGCCCCCTAAATCCATTGGGCTTTATAGTAAATTGCTCTAGCCAATGAGGTGGACCACTTGAAACAAGACCACTCTGAACTTGACAAGGACGTGCAGGAAATGAGTGAATTAATTGACTCAGTAAATGACTGGTTTGCCCCTTGCCTCTCAGTGGAACCTTCCCTTATCTCCCAACTAGCTGAGCTCTTCACAGTAGTGACAACCCAGGGTCAACGCCTAGACATCACTGAGCAACATACTACTTTATCTAATTTTAACAGTGCCTGCACTGCTGAGACCTTGACTATTCTTGAAGAGAGTGTTTGTCAGCTGTGAGCCAGACAGCCCCCCTCTGAATTTGAAGCAGAATTCTCCCTGTGCATAAACGTACTCAATAGCAACAATGGTGGCCCAACTCCAGAAGCACATTTCAAGCCTACCTTTAAGAAAGTCTTTGATCCTAAAACATTGATCATTTCAGCTTTCCTAACTATCTATGAAACTGCCATGAGGAGAGCCTGTGATGAGGTTAAAAAGGAACACATCCTAACCTGCCTGTACTCAACCTTTCAGGAGGTAGTAGCGCCCGAGTTACCCATCATTGAAACTTGGGAGGAAATGAAGCAGCTTCTGATCAACAAGTTTGGTGATGACCTTAGTTTGGAAGTGAAGAAGGACGTCTTTATGCACATTGCTTTCAAACCTAAGGAGACTCTAGCTGAATTCACAGATAGATTCTACATGGAAGGACAGAAACTGATAACAAGCAGACAATTGGCAGCACATGAAACTTACATGGCTTGCACTCAAGCCCTCAAGGTTAATCAGCTTCTGTGTCTCCACTTTAAGGCTCATAAGGCCATGCTTTCCTCTATGAAGAGTATAAAGACATTGTTGCAGGATATGCACCTTAACCATTCTGGACTGTTGTGCAGGAGAATTGTGCTGCCTCTAATTCTGGCTTTTCTCCCCGTGGCTCTTGCATCCTCACCATGAACTCACAAAACCCTCCTAGACGTCAAGGTTGCCATAACTGTGGTCAGATAGGTCACCATTCTCAAGTCTGCACCAACTCTTGGGTTGAAGGAGCTGATCCCAAGGAACAGGCGGGACAAGAACAGTCAACCTTGAGGCAGAGACACTCTTGGTTGACAATTCCTCCCAGTATCCTTCAATCCTCCCTCCATGGCTGACTCTGAGCCTGCTGACACTGAGGCTCCTCCCATTCTGCTGATGTTTCACAATATCTCTGACGGCTCTGACATGGAAAATTCAGATGTTGAAGATGCTGACACTTATGGGTATTCAGTTCTTGCTGTCCCCAAAACCATTGTAGCTCCTTATAAGTTACGCTCTGGAAAAGTTACAACAACTGCCAAACCTTTGTCTGAAGCCAAAGAAATTATCTCTTGCCCTTACCTCACTCAGGCTAAGAGGTCCCCTGTGCTTGTAGATTGATCCAAAGAAGCTGCTGAAATTGCCAACACTGTATTCAAGAATGTTTCAGTTTTGCTTCCTCTCCAGACTGTCTATAAGGAGTTTCCAGGCTTGAGATACATGACTGAAAAATGGGGAAAAGAGCTAGAAGAAGCCCAGGATATCCTGGCTGTCCTTCTTCCCTTTGGTTTTACTACCACTCATGTGGAAATATCCAGACAAAAGGTGAAAATCAAGGCTGTCTTAGACACTGGATCTCCTTTTAACGTTGTCTCCTCAAATCTTGTCAAGAAGCTCAAACTTTCTCCCAATCTTAACTATCACCAGTCATATGATACAGCTGGGCTATCTATGACTTGAGCTATAGGGGCTATTTCTGCTCTTCCCATGAAATTTGGCAAGCTGCTCTTGGCAGCGCCTGCCGTTGTCCTGAAGAACGAGAGCTATGATCTCCTAGTTGGTACACAGTTCCTTAGAGAATACAATGTGATCATCAACCTGAAGGATGGCTACCTCTCTATCTTAGGGTGCAAAGCCCCTCTTATCTTTGAAGAGCCTGTCAAAGTTCCCAGGAAGTGCCTCAAGATGTGTGCCTTGGAATATCCCACTGGTGTTTTCACTCTAAAATACTGCACCCACTCATCCAACATGAAGTGTCTGCCTATGGCTTGTCCTGCATCTGAGGGGATCCCTCTCCTGGCCATCTCCTCTGTGACTATTTCCCCTGGCTTGCAAGCCATCCTAGACTCACAAATATCATATGAGTTACCTGAGTGTACGTTCCTGGAGCTTTACTCTCCTCCCTTGCTAGGCCGCAACAAACCTTACCGCTGTCCCAGGATCTTGGATGTCTCTCACAAAGACCCTGTTCAATTAATAGTAGCCAACTTAACTGCTCTCCCCATACATGTGTCTAGAGGCCAGGTTTTTGGTTATGGCAAGATGCTGAATACTCCTTATGTCCTATCACTACACCCCTTTGGTATGTTTCAGGACTTTAATTTACCTGAGGATGAGCCCCAAGTCCTATCCTTTTTCACTGTACAGGATTTCCCTCAGCTATCTCTGGTCCAACAGAAGGAGGTGCTTGATTTTCTAGACCAGTTTTAGATATCTTTGCTAAGGATAGTACTGATTATGGTCTAGCTAAAGGCTTTATTCACCAGATTGATACTGGTGACGCTCCCCCCTTTCAAGCTAAACCTTACCATTGCAGTTGAGTAGAGGACGCTCAGGTGTCTAAAGAGCTCAAACAACTATTAGACTCTGGGTTAATGGCTCTTTCCTAAAGCCCTTGGGCCTCCCCCTTGCTCATCTTGAAGAAAAAGGATGAAGTTCATTGTATTGTGATGGACTATTGCCAATTGAACTCCTTAACCAAAAAGGATTTCTACTCCTTGCCGCGTATTGATGATGTGCTTTGTTGCCTTGGAGGTTCTAAGTTCTTCTCTGCAATGAATCTAGCATCTGGATACTGGCAAATTGATCTCTCTCCCAAGGATAGACAGAAGGCTGCACTTATTGCTTCTGAAGGGCTGTTTAAGCCTATCCATATGCCACAACAGCTCTTAAATGCCCTGACTATCTTCCAACAAGCCATGGACTACATCATCTGTGACCTGAAGCTCTCATGTGTCTTGGTATACTTGCATGGTATAACAGTCTTTAGCACTACCTTTAAAGATCATCTGAATCACCTCAAAGAAGGGTTTATAAAGATTTGAGAGGCTAGCCTTAAATTGAAACCATCTAAGTGTGCTTTCTTCAAGAAACATCTAGAATTCTGGGGCCATAAGGTAACCCAGACAGGGATTTACCCAATGACCAAGAAGATCAAGGCCATCAACAAGATGCTTCTACCCATTAACCTGCAAGAGGTGCAAGTCTTCCTGGGCATGATGGGTTACTACAGACAGTTCATCCCTGACTTTGCTGATACAAGCAAAACTTTGGTCCAGCTGTTACACAATGTCCCCTTCAGATGGACTGCCAGTCAGCAGCAAGCCTTTGAGACCCTTAAACAAAAACTCAAAGAGGCTCCCATCCTAGTGTACCCTGACTACAATAAGGAATTCATCCTATACACTGATGCTAGTGACCTAGCTATTGGGGCCATCTTGGCTCAACTGAATGATGAGGGTGTGGATCACCCTGTAGCTTATACTTCTTGTGTCCTAAACAAGCATGAGAAGAATTACAGTGTTATGGAGAAAGAGTGCCTTGCTGTGCTACATGCAGTCAAGCAGTTCTGTTATTATGTTTATAGCACCCATTTTATGGTGGTCACTGATCACGCCTCCCTTAGTGGTTACAGCAGCTTAAAGAGCCAGAAGGACGACTAGCTAGATGGGCTCTCTACCTGCAGGGTTACAACTTTACTGTGCTACATTGTCCCAGGATTCAACATCAGAGCATCAATGGCTTATCCAGAATGCCCATCATCCCTCTACACCCTGCTGAGGCTGATTGACTGTATGAACTAATTGGGTATTCTTCCTCTTGGGAGAGCAAGACAGAGGAATTTTGAATTGCCCTATTCAAGCTATCCAAGGATACGCTCATTTACAACAATCAGCTTTTCAAAAAGATGCATGATCAATACCTGCATTATGTACAGCCTAGCCTTTGCCTTTTACTGGTGCTCCAAGCTCATAAGGAGACGGGACATGGAGGCATTGTCAAGACCTATAACTGGCTCCAGAAAAAATATTTCTGGGAAAATCTTTGCCTGCTGATTCCAGACCTCATAGCTAGTTGTCACAATTTCCAGCTCTAGCAAACTCAAGCTTCCACTCACAAGTTAAATCTGGTTCCTCCTCAACATGCATTTCACACTGTCATTATTGACACTGTAGGGCCTCTCCCCCGTTCCCACTCTGGTTGCTGCTTTATCCTAATTGCTGTTGATAATTTCAGCAAGTGAGTAGAAGCTTCCCTACTAAGGACATCACTGCCAAGACAACTGCCACCTTTCTGTTGCAAGATGTGTTCTTCCAACATGGCTGACCTCAAGTGTTGTTGTCTGAAAATGGGACTAACTTCAATTCTAGGTTGATAACCTCTGTTGTTGAAGCCTTGGGTTCCCACCAGTCTTTCTCTGCCCCCTATAATCCTTCTACTAATGTGGCATTTGAGCGTTCAAACTTGATCCTGGTTTCTATCATGAGGAAACTCACTTACTCTGATGCTGCAAACTGGGATCTATACTTAACCGCTGCTCTCTTTGCCTATTGCCTTAGTGAACATTGGGTCACCGGGTATTCCCCCTTTGCTATGCTGTATGGGTGTGAGGCTACTAATCTGTTGCTCCTGGGCCCCCTACTCTCCTCTGATAAGGCCTTGAACTCTGATGACCATATCAAAGACTTAGTCAATCACATAATTGATATACAGGCTACTGTGTACACTTCTCTGTATAAGATCAAGGTGCTTGAGCACTCTCCCAAAAATTCTAGGTGCTCTCCCTTGCCTGAGTTCAACATTGGGGACCATGTTCTCTACTATCAGCATAGAGTAGGAGGACAAGCTCACAAGCTAGATACATTGTGGGTTGGACCTCTAGAAGTGACCTTCAATCAAGGGTCAGAGTACACTGTGAAACTCCTCTCTAGTGGTTGCCTGTTTTCCTGAGTGCATGCTGGCAACTGTGATAAGTTTTACTCCCTTAAACTTGACTCCCTGGTACTTGACACTTTGTTGAGTACCAGGGATTTGAGTGCCGCATATGTGAATCTATTAGTATTTTTGGCTTAACCAATTTTAAGCTAATTTTTACTAGTAATTTAGGGGTTTGGAACAAAAACCAAGGTTAAATTTACTCAAACTTGACTCTGTTTAATAAATTGGTTAGCTAAAATGCCAATTTAATGGGCAGTTTATAAGTAAATTTACTAATAGAAAGGAAAAAACCTGTGTTTGACACTCTAAACCAAAAAGTGACCAGTTTGATACTTTTTAAGCCAAATTTTAATTTTATTAATAAAATACATGTGCTTATATAAAATTTATTATTTACTATTATGTTTTTATTATTAGTGTCCATAGTTGTTGATTAGGCTCCCAAGCACCACTATACTGGATTTAGTGGTATAGACATTAATCAAATGCCCCACTTGTTTTACTTTATGTCATTCCTGGGTTTTTGGATTAAGTGGTACCATATAAATTAAGCCCAATTTATTAAGAGATTTCATATGTAATTTATAAAAAACTGAAACTTGGCACTTTCTTTGTTTGACTCTATCCACTTGACACCTGATTGGTTTCAGATTTAACTAATCAAAGGCTCAGAATTAAGGCTAAATTAATATGTGACGCACTATGAGCGCCACTTGACACTCACCCACTTGACACTTTAACTTGAGGATTAGTACAGAGAGCTTATTAACGTTTTAATCAACACTATGGTAAATAATTCACTCCCAGCTCCTCCCAGCATAACTTAAACACTAATAAACACATTCTCATTTATTTACTTTTCTAACTTATGTTGTATTTTTTTAATTTTTGAGCATACAAAACTGCCTTGCTTTTGGGTTAACTTTCAAACCTGGTTTAAATTTAAGCAAGTTTTATATGTAAAAAACATAGTAAATTTGATGTTTCTGTTCAACTCTGGCATACTTGACAATGAGAATTCAGCTTTTTCTGGCTGATTGACAGTGCCAAACTTGACACTTTACTATGTTTTGAATTTTCAACTCTCAATAAAAAAATTCCACATGATAATTTTCTTATTTTTTTGCTATTATAATCTACTACTTTTTCTGCTGTTCTCCATATAATTTTCATATATTTTTTGATTTTCAATTAAACTTTTACATTGATTTAACACTAAGATGTTATGCTGAACCTAACATCTTTGATACTTCATAATAAATTCACTTATTTTCTATGTTTTAACCTTTATATCTATACTTTTAGTTTCTATTTTGCTTCTATTTACTTTTTTTGATAAATAAAACTTTATTTGCATACTTTTTATTTAACTTTTTTTTGTTTTACCTCTGTGTTTCATATCTTCTATACTTCTATTATTTACAATGCTAAACTCTTCGTTAGACAAAATCAAACAAGAACAGCCAACAGCCCAAGCGCCAAGCCTCCAAGGGCTCCAAAGAAACTGCCTCCACTCCCAAGCGTGCCAAGAAGCCTGCAAAGGCAAAGTCTCCAACCCCATCTCCTCCCACTCCATCTCCTCCTACTCCTCCCCCCTCCACCCTCATCTTCCACATCCCCTTCACCTTCCCCCAAAATTTCTCCCCCAATAAATCTGATGGTAATCTTACCAACCACTCCTTTTACCACTCAGAGGCTGACTCCAAGCCCACCAAGGAGCGGCATACCAAGAAAGTAAAGGCTGCCAAGGAGCCCGCCTCTTCTTCTGGTAAGAAAAAGGAGGCATCCAAGCAGGCCTCAAAGAATCCTTCCCCTCCCCCTCCCAATGGTTCTTCCCCTCCTTCCTCATCTGACCCCCAAGATGAGCCGGAGGATTACTCCAAGAAGTTTAAAGCTTCTGGTCATGTGGCTTGGGATCCACTGGCCATCCATAATATTTGCAATGTGGACAGAGAGTTTAAAGTTCCCAAGCGCTTCCCCCTGTTACTTCCCCATCATGTCTGTAAAGGGTGGCCCTGGTTACGTTGCTGGCAATTACATCTTTAATTGCAACAACCAAAAGCAGCAGACCAAGAGCAAGCACTTTGTCTGTGAGGATAAGACTTGTGGGGCCCAGCTAAACACTGAGGGCTGGGAGCAAGTAACAGCAGAGAAGGGGGAGCACACTTGCAAGCCCCCCAATCATCTAATCACTCGGATGTTAAAATGGTACCTTGTTCAAGTAATACCCACAACCTCTCATCTCCAGGCTTCTGATCTGGCCATAAAGGCTTTGCAACATCTCAAACCTAACAATCTTAAGTTGGTACCAACACAGGAGCAGTTGGTCAAATTCATCAGCAATAAGCATATCACCGCCAATCTCCCTCCCCCCAAGGCTTTGGACTTCCTCTCGGAGCTTACACTCACCCACAAGCTCAAGCAGCTTCCAAGTGGGGAGCACTTCCTCCTCTATGACAACAGGCCTGCCGCCAAGAACTGCATAATCTGCTACTCAACTCAGCAAAACCTGATAGAGTTGAAAAGGGTGTCAACCTGGCTAGTTGATGGTAACTTTGCCACTTGCCCCCGGATGTTCAAGCAGCTCTGGATGGTCCATGCCCAGATTGACATCCAGGTGATTCCACTTGTATTCTTTCTTCTTCCTGGGGCCACCAAGGCCATCTATACCCATGCGTTCTTCATCCTCCCCCAATTAATTGCCCTTCTTCCTCCTGCTGACAATGACAAATCCAAGAAGACTCCCCCCCCACACCCGCGCCAACCCACCTGCCTCTGACAAGGACCAGGCCAGCCTGGACTCGGAGGAAAAGGCAAGGCTAAGAGCTCTTGGGCCTTGCATGTGCATTATGGACTTTGAGCCTGCTCAGTTCAATGCCTTTGAGCAGCTGTTCAGCAGGGAGGTGCAGGGGTGCCACTTCCACTTCCGCCAAGCAGTTGCTTGTAACGTGCAGGCCCATGTTGAGCTTAGTAGGTTGAGCCGGAGGGATACTTCAGACACCTGCAGATTTGTGCTGGCACAATTAGGTGCCTTGGCTTTTTTAAAGCCAGAGCACACTGCGCAGGGGTTTGGGATGCTCTCAAAGGATCCCTACATAGTGAAGCACCCAGAGTTCAAGCCTTTCCTTGAGTACTTTGAGCCCCAGTGGATTGGGAAGGTTGTCACGCAGAGGCAAGACAAGACCTGTGCCAAGGCCAGCTGGAATGTGTACCAGGCAGCAGTGAATGGTGAGCTCAAGACTACCTCAGCGCTAGAGGCTTATCACAAACACCTCAAGGCCAACTTTGGGCTCCACCCAAAATTCAAAAAAAAATTTCTCCCTCCTGCAGCATGAGCAATAGAAAACAATCTCCAAGCTCCGAGATCTCTCCAACCGCGTCCCCCCGCCAAGCCAACCACCTGCTGTACCCTCTTCACCAAGGCCATCCAGGGTGCGGCCAGGCACAAATAAAAGGCCTCTGAGCTTAAACAGCAACTTGAGCTTATTGTCACTGCCCTCCTGGAAGGGGCCAAAATGAAACAGGGAAAGAATGATGAGGAATAAACTTGCTTGCTTGCTCAGTTATGTGATTTTTAATTTTAACTTTTTAACTTTAATTTTTACTTATTAGCTTTGATCATTTGGTTTTTAGTTTTAATTTTTAAGTTTTTTTTAATTAGAAAGCAGTGATTGTTCTATGTATGCATGGTAAGTTTGAGATGAATATTTATAGTTGAAAGTAAGTGAAATATCTTAATTTTTGTTAATTTCTAAATAAAACATATGATATTCACAGTTGTGCTTATATAAACTATATCAAATAAACATTAATATTTCTTCATATTTTGCATAATTTTATTTGTAGTATTTGTGTTTGTTTTTGTGTTTATTTCTGTCTCATTGGAATTTTAATTTTTTATTGTAATAAAAAATATTTTTATATTGAAGAGTGTAAATTAAATAGTAAAATGAGAAATAATTGCTTATTTCTCCCTATTTCTATTAATTAAAATACTGTTTTTATTGCATTTTTGAGCTCTCTGGAGTCACTCTAGTATACCATAGCTGTAAGGCTTATTTTTTATATTAAAGGTTTCAGTACATCAAGATTTGTTAATTAAAAAAGTGTTGATTTCCAGTTGTCAATCAGGGCAAAAGCTGAATTCTCACTTTACTATAGTGTTGACTACCAGGGAGTCAATCACCAGGGAGTCAAACTTACCACAGTTGCCGCATGCCAAGCTCCTCTACAAGTACTACCCCCCTAAGGCCAATCTAGAGGGGGGCAATGTTGTGAATGCCGTCATTCACCATGTTTTGATTTTGCCTTTGATGGGTTATTTTGGGGACAAATCTCTCTCTTTTGTTTTTGCCTCTCAAAACAAGTCTGTATCTAAACTGGGAAATACAATTGTTTGGTTTCCTGATTCTGCGCAACTCACTTGCCCCACTCATGCTTGTGGCAAGTGATCCTACCATCCTGGTATTTTTTTGTGGTATTACAAACCACTATATATTCCATTTTCTAATCACCAATAAAAATTAAGCTCTATTCACATTTTTGTCTTTGTGTCTCCCAGTACTTTGGCGTCTCTCTAGCCACGTCTAGTAGATATTATTCCATCAGGGCCACAAGGTAATTGCATAGCCTTCCCTGCCATTCTAACCAAGACTTAGTAAAAATCCAATCCTAAGGTTAGGATTCCATGTTTTGTATATGTGCTGCTCCTCAGAACACAACACAACTCTTTGTCATGTATAGGGTATTGACACTTGCTGTCTGTCAGTTTTTGTGATTCATAGGCTACAGGCAGGAAGTCACCATTATTGTTTTTGAATTGTAGTACTCCTCCAATGGATGTGTCAGAGGCATCTGACTCCATTTGATATTCACCATTGTGTTTGGGGGTATTGTAGAATGGGTGCTGTTGTGAGCTTCTCCTTAAGACGTCTGAAGCAAAGGTCACATTGGGGGGTCTATAGAAACCTAGATTTGGCGCCAGTTATGATAAACAGGGGTGCAGTCAGGAAGCCACAGTTGGGTATGAATTGTTGTACATATGTAACCATTCTCAAGAATGTGCGGAATTATGACTTTTCCTTTAGAGGTGGCATTTTGCAAATGGCCTAGACTTTCTGGCTGTTGGGTTTAATGCCATCTTTTGAGACTACGTGTCCCAGGAAGGGCAACTGCTTGCGGAAGAACTGACATTTGGAGGGCTTGGCTAGCAGCTTATGTTATGCCAAGGTAGCAAAAACTGCCTCCAAGTCCTTGTGGTGCTGTTCTACCAAGGGGCTATAGACAATAATCTTGTCTGGGTATACCAAGGCATGCTTGCAAATGTGGGGGGCAAACACCTCATTAATGAAGATCACAAAGGTTGACAGGTTGTTTGTCATTCCAAAGTTGAGTACCACACACTTGTATGAACTGTATTTAGTGCAGAAGGCTGTTTTGGGGATGTCTTCCACCTTGATGTGAATCTGGTTATAGCCTGAAGTCAGATTAATCTTGGAGAAGACTGTGGCCCCTCCCAAGGCGTCAAAAAGATCATCAATCAGTGGTAGTGGATAACAATTCTTGATGGTAACTTTGTTTAAGGCTTGGTAGTCTGTGACCAGACGTAAAGTGCTGTCCTTCTTGGCCACAAAGAATACGGCAGCCTCAAAGGAGACTGTGAGGGGCAGATAAGTTCTTTCTCCAATGCTTCCTTGAGGTAGGCGCGTAGGGCATTGTCTTTTTTTGGGGTCAACTTGTAGATAGGACGCGCTTTGGGTACAGCCCCCTTGAGTTGGATGGAGTGTTGGATGTGTTTCTCAGGGGGCAGCCCAGGTAGCGCCTCTTTGAAGATTTCTGGATAGCAGGCTACAATTTTGCGGTCCTGAGGCGTGGAGGTATCCTGGTGGTCCTTGAAGTGTATGATCTTGTACTGGCAGGAGTCCTGGTCAATTGCCTTGAGGTTCTCCTTTTTGTCCAGGGTCTCTGTGATGTGTACCAAGACATGGTCACATAGGAGCTGGTCTAATGATTCTGGGTAGATCTGGTAATTAATGCCTTCACGCTTAATGGTCAACACTGAGGTCACCCAGTCTATGTGAGGATTGTTCTTTTGTAACCAATCTAACCCCAGCACAATGTCAAACTTGGGAAAATTGATGATGGGGCCCTGGATGGTGGAATGCAGGTTCTCTAGCATGACAGAGAATGGAGCAGTTTCCCTTGTCACAGCAATGTTATGTGCATCAGCTAAAATCACGTTCTTAATCTGCAAAGGATTAGTGGTTAACTTGAACTTGTCTACAAAGCTGCTATTGACTAGGGTTTGATATTCACTCAAGTCCAAGAGTGCTGAGCCTGTGTAACTGCAAAAGCAGAAAGGATAAGACATCAGTTTATTGAAATGCCTTGCAATGGTGCAAAGTACTGGGTCTTCTGAGGGCACTTGGATCATTGGGCATTAATCTAGGTCCTTGGGTTGATACTCATTGTTGGGCAAGTTGGGAGTTATGTGGGGAGAGCTATGCTTTCTTAGTGCTATCCCCAGGCTTTCCCCTTGTCTTGATTGTCTTGTGTGGCAGTGATACAGAAATGGATACAGTTTGACTGGCTGTTGTTCCTGTTCCCATGTCCATTTGAACCTGCAGGTTTGTGGTTTGCACTGCTTTTGTTGCTCCCAGGAGGCAGTCAATTGAAACGCCCAGCTGGGTGAGAATCTTTGGGTCACTCTCTCTTTCTAGTTTGCACCTTGTGGAGAGTGTTGGATGTTTTTTCTGCTTTCTCTGGATTATGATACAAACTTTGCAAGTTAGTCACTTGGTCTAGGTTCATGTGTCTCATTACATGTGACTTGAGTGTATCATAGTATATGAGGTGGGTAGCTGGAGTGTCAAAGGCCATATCTGAGGGGGCACATAGTTGGAGTTCCTTGTAAGCTTGTGTGAGCTCCTTCACTGTGCCTGTTTGAGTTAGATTCTTTACTTGATGTATGATCATGAGTGTGGTGTCCGTCAGCAAAAATCTTGCCAAGAAGTCTTGTTTGAAGGTGTCCCAATCCTTCTTGGTTTATTTTTCATGCTTCTTGTTGTACCAGGTACCAGCGTTGTGAGTCAATTTGATGGAGATCTCTGCAATCCAGAACTGTTGTGGGCATTCCATTTGGGCCAGCTTGCTTTGGGCAGATTGAATCCATGCCGCGGTGTTATTGTTGTTGGCTCCAGAAAAAGGTTCCAAGGCAGCGCTTGGAAGTCTCTGGGCTACGTAGGCTGGCATGGTGCTTTCATCAGTTGTTTGAGGAATCGTGGCAGGTGCTTGGAAGAACCCTTGTGTTGACAGGGAGTTGAAGATGGGTAGTGAAATCACCGTATTCTGGTAAAGGACAAAAACATTGGGTATCTTGGTTACAGGCATGTACAGTGTCCAGTCTAGCAGAAGGCCAGACATAATTCTTTCAAGAATTTGTTGGCTGTGGCGCGTGCGGGCAACAGGCGGAATTTCAGGGGATAAAATAGGATGAAAATCCTACTTCTGCTACCAATGTCATAACTGTGCTGCTTTAGCAGAGTTACAAGGGGAAAAATATTTAGAAACTATATAATATTATTTATTGAGAGATAATGATTATATAGCTAATGCAAGTCATGGATAACAGGAACATGATAGCATTGATCACACAATTAGATTGTGTCAGAAATCTGCGGACTGTGGTATTTTATCATCCACCAGATGATATCCTAAGTCTTCTAACATTAGGAAAGTACAGAGAAACTGTGACTTTGGCATAACCTGCGGTCTGGAATACTTTGTTTTCTGCAGAAGTAGCAAGTCTGACTGGGCCCAAAGCCCAAAGGGTTTGAGACAGTTCTTCTTACTTCTGGATACAGTTTATGAGTTGTCTCTATATTTTACTATAGATAATTATACTGTATGACAATAGTATCATCTTTTGCTCTACTAATAAGCCTAAGAGAGGATCATATTAAGGAAATAGGACTTGGATCAATTGTCAAGTCAATACAGAATCATCAGTCTTTTATTTTAATGAACTGGCTTTAAGGCAGCCTGCCTGCCTGCATTTTATCCAAGTTAGCTCACAACACTAGGAAGAGACTGTAGTAGGATTAGGTCAACACGGCAGAAGGCCTGGCCTTTTCAGGGTGGATTTTGTGGAAGCTTGCTTGACAACTTCCTCAGCTTACTGTGTTTGTTCTAGACACACTGCACAGCTAAATCTCTTTTCAGCTGCCTGCCTGGGCCACTCTCCAGGGCTAGCTAGCCAACGGTTGGCTACAAGTTCACAAGATGATTTTTACACTAATCAGAGCCACTTTTATACAATAGGCTCAGGGCCTTTTATCTTAGAGTGTTTGGCCCAGTCCATGTTGGACTCTGCTAGACATAATGTAGATGACAGTTCTTATGATAGCCCTCTTATTCTAGGATACAATTAAAGTTTAGAATAGTAATTATTGTGAAGTGCATATTGAGGTGCTTGATGAAGGGAACTAATTAATGAGCAGTATTGTATGTTCCATTCATTAATTGTAATGCAGGGATTTGTTAATTCTGGATATGATTTGGTCATTGATTCATTAATCCTGCAGCCTGCGGCCCACATCATTCTGTTAAAACTATCCAAAGAGTGATTGATATCTGACCTGCAATAATTATTTGAATCTGTGAATTAGTCAATATCCTAGAATCCTGACAGATGGTGAAGGGGGGTGGCTTGATTCTGGTAATGAGTCAAGCACCAAAACAAGATATCCACTGTAAGGGATCAGCTTCTGTTCATGTTGTTGGATTTGGGAATTTGAGTCAACTTCCTAACTTGGCTTTGAGTGATGGGATATGTAAATTCACTGCCACCATTGGCCTTGGATTGAACTGTTTTCCCTGCTGCACCAAAAAAGGGCCAAAAACAACAGCTAAGCCGCTAAATTCTCTAGAAGATTTAGCTCATACTGTAGATGAGTTATTTGTTCTTGCCTACCCTGCAGATCCCCCTGCTTTGGTTGTTCCGGCTTGCAAAGAAAAACTGATCAATTTGGATTGTTTATTGTCATGGTGTTGTCCTCTCTTAAAAATTATCAGAGACAACCAATCAAATATTGCCACATTGACAACCAGAAAATCAAGTGAATCCCAAATGCCTGGGTTGGGCTCTAGCCAATCAGGTGGACCCGCGGAAATTAACTTGAAACTTTTCAGTAGCTCTGGCATTATCCAGCAAAATTTCTCTTCTGGCCAATCAGATTCAAGCCCAACTGGTCATGGGGCCATTTCTCAGCAACTCTCCCCCTTTTAACAATGACAGGGAACTTTGTGTCCCCTGCTTGTCAATTTTCAATTCATTAAAGATCTAGATCTTGTTGCTAAAGCTTTGCTGTTAAAATTAAAAGTGTTGACCCTTTTTTGAGTCTTCCTAAATATTAAACAAAGTGTTAGTTGCTTTCAGTTTTATCCTTACCTTTAAGCTGTCCTGTTCCAACCTGGCCTCCTTTTTGAAGCCCTTTAGCTTAGGTGTTGCCCTTAATTGTTGCGCTAGCGCTTTACGCTTTCAAAACCATTGTTCAAAACTGTTTTTTCATTTAAAATCCTTTATAATTCTTATTTTAAGTTTAAGTTTTTTTTGATTTACCTGTTTTTGAATCCGCCCTTTGCTTCACACCTTCCTGAGCCATCTGAAGTCACCGCCAAGGCCCCAAGTGTTTCCTGCCGCTTTCCACCAGTTTTCTCTTGTGGCTGCCCTCCCCTTTAAAAATCTATATCTCTGAGATTTGAAAATTACATATTTTAACTCCAAATTTTGTGGCCCTCGTAACCATGATCCTCACAGTTATAAAATTTGTAATGTTCACTCTGGCACCTCTTGTAATCCTCCTCTGGATGTCTGCTCCCAACTTATGGTTGCAATTTTCTACAATTGTGTGCCTTGTGGGAAACAATCCCTCCAGCCTCCTGCACCTTCCTGGTGAGCTTTTTGTTTTGGGTGAGAAAATTGTTAAGAGCCTGACTTGTGTTGACCTCAAGTTCTCTGCCGCAGATTACACCATGCCAGCTCCTGCATTGGAGATGGGCCCTGCGCCCCCTATTCTTGTCTTGGACAAAGATAACCCAGTCCCCCTCCTAGCTTTGGTAGGGCAGCCTCCTGCCCCCTCTTGCACACCCTGGTTGCTCACTGGGTTAGTCTTGATGGGGTTAAATGCATACTTCCCTCAGCTGTCACCTGCGTCTTCTCTTTGGTCCCCCCTCCAAGCGGCCATCCCTGGACTCCACTGGGCGGCATCCTGGTGGTTCATTTTGCTGGGATGAAAGCCAAACTTAGTTAGTTTAGCCCTTCTCTCTTACATAATTGACAAGCCCATTTCTTCTGTCTTTGAAGCCTTTTGCTACTGGGTGTGGAGCTTACTTCTTGCCCTCATCTGCGCTATCCTGGGATTCCTCCTCACTGGATTTCTTTTGGTGTGGGCTGTGTGGTCACTTCTGTCCTCCTTCAAGTCATGTCTCACCAAGAAGTCTGCTTCTCCCTCCACAGCTTCCTTGGCCGCATCAGCAGTGAATATTACCCTGGTGTCACCCTGAACCCCCCCCTTCCATGGCTGTCTGTGAGAAGGTTCTGGACGCTCTTGGGGAGCTGCAGCTATGCCTCTCTGCAAACTTAGCATCTGCAGACACTCCCATCTTGCACGCTCAGAGATCAGTGGCCCTCTTGGATGCTCTTGATGGAGACGCCTGCCTCTGGGTGCACACTCTCCTCCGCCAAAGTCAGGAGCTTGGGGATAATTCCTCCCTCCTTACACTGGTCTCCTCAGCGGTGGCCGCCCTGGGTTCCAAGGCCTCAGTTATATTTGAGACCCTTTGTTCCAAAGGCCTCGCCCCCAATCTTGCCTCCCATGTTGAGTGCTTTGCAGTGAAAGCCGCCTCCCTGGACCTCCCAACAGAGATGGTGGTGGCCATGTTCCGCAACTCCTTGAATGCTGCTTCAGCTAACAAGAGTGTGTGGGATCCGGCCCCTATCTCCCTTGAAAAGGCCTTTGTGTTGGCCTGCAAGCTTGGGGACAAGTCAGCCTACCAGCCCAAGTCTGGTGTACTGGCCCACCTCCCAGTCTCTAAGCCCACCCAAGTCAAGCCCCTCCACAGCCAAGCCTCCCAAGACACCTGCCATCAATGTGATGTGCCGCGCCTGCCAGGCTCCCAACTGGCCCACCTCCACAGGATTCCTCCCTGTATTTGCAGCCTTGGCTGCCATCCCTGAGGTTTCTTCCTGTGACCCTGCCACATCCATTCTGACCCTGAAGAATAAAGAAGACCATTCTTATTTACTTTCACTACAACCTTTTTTTACCAAATCCTGCCAGGCTAAGGCTACAGTTTTGGTGGACACAGGTGCTGCGGGCAACTTTATGGACCTGGAACTAGCTCATTCCTTGGGTCTGTCCTTGCTTCCTCCTCAGAGCCTCATTGCCACTAGCCAGGTACGGTTCTCAGTTACCCCCTCACAGACCCACTTAGTTACTGTACAGGCTCCCACGTGTTTGTGAGTAAATTCTCTGTTGTGGAGGACCTCCTGTATCCTGTAATTGCGGGTGTGGGGTGGTGGCAGCGTCACTTGGTGCAGATTGACTGCCTCACCAATGAGCTTCACTTCTTGCTGGACGGGTGCCCAGGTTCCTTCTCCCCTCGGGATGGGAACCACCCGGGTCATGATTGTCTCTTGTGGCAACCCTGGTCTCTCCCCCCAAGCCCTTTGCCCTTCTGGCCATCCTTGCTCCCTTCAAGGACGCCTTTGACACTACCCTGTTCTGTGTCCTCCCCCCACACACACCTGCCACAATTTAAATTTTAAGACAATGATTGACCTTGTAAAAATTGACGCCCCAATGTACCCCCTCAGCAAATTGGAGGATAAGGCATTGTGCGCGTGGTTGGACAACATGCTGGTAAAAGGATGGATAGTCAAGAAGGCTTCCTCTGTCAGCTCTCTGGTGGTTTTTGCTAAGAAATCTGATGGGTCCCTTTGGCCATGTGTTGATTATACCCTCCTCAATAACGTCACCGTCCTGGACTGCTACCCACTTCCCTTGGAAGCCTCAATTGCCCAGCCTATTGTCAAGTCTTGTGTCTTTTCAAAACTTGACCTTTTTAATGCTTTTAACCAGGTCCATGTGGTGGAGGGGGACAAGTGGCTTTTAGCCATCAAAACTTGGCGTGGCTGCTTCCAATTCAAGGTCATGCCTTTTGGCTTGAAGAACGCTCCTGCAATCTTCCAGCGAGTCATTGAGGATGAGTTTGGGAGACTTCCGCTTCTCTTGCACTGCGGCGTACATTGATGACATTATAATCCACTTCCCCACTCTTGAGAAGCACACTAAGGACCTGGTGGCTGTGGTGTAGGCTCTCCACAAGCCGCAGCTATTCATCAAGCCCAGAAAGTGTGAGTTTTTCAAGTCTGAGATTACCTTTCTGGGCAACTTGGTCTTGAAGGATGGCCACACAGTCTCCCCTGACAAGGTCAAGGCCCTTTGAGAGTGGGCTACCCCACGGAATCAGAAGGAGTTATGCTGCTTTCTAGGTATGGTGATCTTCCTCAAGAAGTTCTCTCCAGCCATCTCTGAGCTTGCTGCCCCCCTGCACCCCCTGGCTGGCAAGAACGCCTCCTTTGTGTGGACCCCAGCATGCCAGGAGGCCTTTGAGGCCATCAAGCAGGTTTTTGTCTCCACCCTGGTGTTATGCCATGCTGACACAAGCAAACAGTTCATTGTAGCTTGTGATGCCTCTAATGTGGCTGCTGGAGCTGTCCTCCTTCAAGAGCACAATAGCCAGGAGCTCCCGGTGGCTTACTTCTCCAGGAAGTTTGCTCCCAACAAGTGCACCTGGGTGGTGTTTGACAAGGAGCTACAGGCAGTGGTGGACACCATCACTCATTGGAGGCACCACTTGCAGGGCGCCCAACACAAGTTTGTGGTTTGTACAGACCATAAGGCCCTCTGTTACTTCTGCAAGCCCCATAAGTTACTTCCTTGCCAGGCACGGATCATGCAAACACTCTTGGGTTACAAGTTCAAGTACAAGTTTGTGAAAGGGGAGCTCAACATCCTCCCTGACCTGCTGAGTTGCAACCCTGCAATGTACCTGGTGAGGGGCAACAAGGATCCTCAGGTTACTGTCATCCTGGAGTCATTGTTCCTTCCAGATCCCGACTCCTCTCTCCCCCAAACCCCAGCCATGGCTCCAGTTGTTTCTCCACAGCTCCTGGTCATTGGTCCTGGTCCCTCATCTGAGGCAGCCCTGCCGCTGGCTCTCCCCAGCATGCTTCTGCATGACGTTCTGGTGGCTCAGTACTCCTCCCTGGATGGCCAGGCTATCTGCGCAAAGCTGTCCCCTGTCTCTGCGTCTAATGGTCCCTATACCCTTAAGGATAGGATAATTTACCAAAACAACAAAGTATGAGTCCCAAAGGACTTGAGGCTATGTGTCATGACAGAACATCGCAATCCCCTCTTGTTTGAACATCCTGGCAAAAAGAAGCTGCTAGAACTCATCAGGCGCACTTACAGCTGGGTTGGGATAACCAAAGCAGTAGGCCCTTGGGTCAAGAAGTGTGTCACTTGTGCCCGCTCTAAACCAGATTTCTCAGGGAACAATGGTCTCCTCCATCCCCTCCAGCAGTCTCAGGGCCCATGTTTGTCCTCTCATTAGACTTTGTGGTGGCTCTCCTCTTGTTGGGAGGGTTTGACTCCATCATGGTGGTAGGTGACAGATTCACCAAATACTTGATCTTCATCCTGTGCTTAACCACGCTGGACTCAGTGGTGATGGTAAACCTGTTTGTGAAACACATCTTCACCAACTTTGGCCTACCTCAGGAGATCATCAGTGACCATGGACCCCAGTTTACATCCATGTTCTGGGAGTTGCTGCTGGGGATCCTGAACATTAAGCCATGCAGGCCCACCTCTTTCCACCCCCATTCAGATGGGCAAACTGAGAGGGTCAACCAGACTATGGAGCAGCACCTACGCTGTTACGCCAATGCTTCCATGAACTCCTGGTTTGACAATCTCCCTCTAACCCAGTTTGCCTACAACAACACCGTGCATGCCTCCACAGGAGTATCCCCCTTTCAGGCTACTTTAGGCTTCTTTCCTGCTTTCTCTATTAGCCTGTCCTTACAATCCTACGTCCCAGCTGCAGCAGACATGGCTGCTCACCTAAAATCCACCCATGCCAAGGTACAAAAGACATTGGCCAAATCCATAGAGTCTTACAAGAAGGCAGCCAATAAGAATTGCCGCCCAGCTCCAGACTACCCAGTAGGCTCCCTTGTCATGCTAGACTTTTCCAACATCTGCATGAAAGTTCTCTTGCGGAGATTTGCCCCAAAATGCTTAGGCCCTGTCGTGTTCTGAGGCGCAGCACAGACACACAATGGGAAATCCTAACCTTAGGATTGGATTTGTACTAAGTCTTGGTTAGATGACAGGGAAGGCTATGTGTTTACCTTGCGGCCCTGGAAGAATAATATCTACTAGTTGTGGCTAGAAAGAGGCGCGGAAGTACAGAAGACACAAAGACAAAAATATGAATAGAACTTAATTTTTATTGGTGAATATGAAATAGAATATATAGTGGTTAGGAATACCACAAAACACTACCAGGACGGTAGGACCACTTGCCACAAGCATGAGTGGGGCAAGTGAGTTGCGCAGGATCAAGAAACCAAACAATTTTACTTCCTGATTCAGTCATCAACTCATTTTGAGAGGCAAAAGCAAAAGCAAGAGATTTGTCTTTGAAATGGCCCACCAAAGGCAAAATCAAAACATGGTGAATAGCGGTATTCACGACACTGCTCTCCCCTAGATTGGCCTTAGGGGGTGGTATTTATGAAGGAACTTTGCATGCACCCTAGAAAAAGGACGGCCACTGAAGAGGAGCTTTACAGTGTATTTGGACCCTTGTTTAAAGGTCACCTCTAAAGGGCCAATCCACAGAGAGTCCAACTTATGTGCGCAACCACCTACTCTTTGCTGGTAGTAAAGTATATGGTCATCAACATCAAATTCAGGGAAGGGGGAGCGTCCAGCATTATTGGGAGAAAGCTCAACCATCTTAGTCTTGCATGCAGAAGAGTAGGCAGTGGCCAGTATATCAATTATGTGGTTGACTTTATCCTTGATGTGGTTTTCAGGATTCATGGCCTTATCAGAGGTAAGCAGGGGGCCCCAAGAGCAAAGGGGTAGTAGCCTCTTGCCCATACGGCATAGCAAAATGGGAGCATCCAGTGACACAATGTTTGCTAAGGCGGTATGCAAAGAGAGCGACAGGTAAGTATAGGTCCCAGTTGGCAGCGTCAGAGTAGGTGAGCTTCCTCATGATAGAGACCAGTGTTGAATTTGCACACTCAACTGCCCCATTGGTAGAAGGATTGTAGGGGGAAGAGAAGGATTGGTGTGATCCCAAAGCTTTGACAACAGAGGTTACCAGTTTGGCATTAAAATTAGTCCCATTATCTGAGCGCAACACTTGAGGACAGCCATGGCGGTAGAAAACATCTTGTAACAGGAAGGCAGCAGTTGTCTTAGCTGTGATGCCTTTTGTAGGGCGAGCCTCTACCCACTTGCTGAAGTGATCAACTGCATTCAGAATAAAGCAACACCTGGAACGTGACTGGGGGAGAGGACCTACCGCGTCAACGCTGATAGTGTGAAAGGCATGTTGCGGGGGGACTAATTTGAACTCGTGGGCAGCAGCTTGAGGCCTCTGCAGCTGACAGTCGTGGCAGCTAGCTATGACATCTGGGATCAGCAGGCAAAGGTTCTCCCAGAAGTAATTATTTTGAAGTCAGTCAAAGGTCTTGGCAATGCCTCCATGCCCAGTCTCTTTATGAGCTTGCAACACCAACAAGAGGCAAAGACTGGGTCATACATAAGGCAGATACTGGTCTTGTATTTTCTTGAAGAGCTGATTGTTGCATATAAGGGTATATTTGTATAGCTTGGACAAGGCCAGTTGTCCCTCTTCTGTCTCACTTTCCCAAGAAGAAGGGTACCCAATTAGTTTGTATAACCAATCAGCCTCTGCAGGATGCAAAGCAAGAATAGGCATTCTAAGAGCCCATCAGCGTTTTGGTGTTGAATCCCAGGGCAATGGAGCACAGTGAAGTTTTATCCTTGTAGATGTAGTGCCCATCTAGCTAGGCGCCCTTCAGGCTCCTTAAGCTGTTGTAACCACTTAAGCAAAGCGTGGTCAGTGACAACTGTAAAGTGGGTACCATATACGTAATGACAAAACTGCTTGACTGCATGCAATACGGAAAGACACTCCTTCTCTGTGACACTATAGTTCTTCTCATGTTTGTTTAGCACAAAGGAAGTGTAAGCCACAGGATGGTCTACACCCTTGTTGTCTATTTTGGCCAGAATGGCTCTAATAGCAAGATTGCTAGCGTCAGTGTACAGGATGAACTCCTTATCATAGTCAGGATACACTAGGATTGGCGCCTCTTTGAGTTTTTGCTTAAGGGTCTCAAAGGCTTGCTGCTGACTGGCAGTCCATTCAAAAGGGACATTATGTAACAGCTGGACTAGAGGCTCACTAGTATTGGCAAGGTCAGGGATAAACTGTATATAGTAGCCCATCATCCCTAGAAAGACTTGTACCTCTTGCAGGTTGGTGGGCGGAAGCATTTTGTCAATGGCCTCAACCTTCTTAGTCATTGGATGAATCCCAGTCTGGGTTACTTCATGGCCCAAGAATTCAAGACGTTCTTTGAAGAAGGCGCACTTGGAAGGTTTTAGCTTAATGCCAGCTTCTTGAATCTTTATGAACACCTCTTTGAGATGAGCCAGGTGATTGGTGAAGGTAGCGCTGAAAACTGTTATATCATCCAAGTATACTAGGATGCACAACAACTTCAAGTCACAGCGGATGGAGTCCATGGCCCTTTGGAAGGTGGCTGGGGCATTGCAGAGTCCCTGCGGCATGCAAGTAGGCTCAAAAAGCCCTTCAGAGGTAATGAGTGCGGCTTTTTGACAATCTTTGGGCAATAGGTCAACTTGCCAGTATCCAGATGCCAGATCCATTGTGGAGAAGAACTTAGAGCTTTCAAGACGTTGGAGAGCATCATTGATACACGGCAAGGGGTATGAGTCCTTCTTGGTCAAAGAGTTCAATTGGCAATAGTCCATCACAATACAATGACCTTCATCTTTCTTCTTTAAGATGAGTAGCAGGGATGCCCAAGGACTTTGGGAAGGTGCCAGCAGCCCAGCATCCAACAGTTGTTTGAGCTCTTTAGATACCTGGGCGTCCTCCACGCAGCTGTGGCAATATGGTTTAGCACAGAAGGGGGGCGTCAACAGTGTCAATCTGATGGATAACGCCTTTAACTAACCCATAGTTGGTACTGTCCTTTGCAAAGATGTCAGAAAGTTGGTCTAGAAAGCCTAGAACCTCTTTCTGTTGAACCAGGGACAACTGTGGAAAGTCTTGTGCAGTGAACAAGGATAGGACTTGGGGCTCATCCTCAGGTAGATTAAAGTCTTGGAAAGTGCCAATGGAATGAAGAGACAGGACATCAGGAGCACTCAACAACTTGCCATATCCAACAACCTGCCCTCTAGACACAGTCATGGGGAGAGCAGTCAGGTTGGCTACCAACAATTGAACAGGGTCCTTATGGGAGACATCTAGGATCCCAGGACAGATATAAGGTTTGTTGTGTCCTAACAAGGGGGGAGAGTACAACTCCAAGAAGGTTTGTTCAGGTAGCTCATATGATATCTGGGAGTCTAGGATGGCCTGGGAGCCAGGTGGGATGATGACAGAAGACGTGGCTAGAAGAGGGATCCCTTCAGATTCAGGACAAGCCATGGGTGGAAATTTCTTGTTTGAAGAGTGGTTGCAATATTTGAGGTTGAAAACCCCAGTGGGATATTCCAAGGAACATGTCTTGAGCCGTTTCCTGGGAACTTTAACCATCTCTTCAAAGATGAGAGGGACTTCATATCCTAGAATAGAGAGGTAACCATCTTTTAAGTTGATTGCCCCATTATATTCCCTAAGGAACTGGGTGCCAACTAAGAGATTGTAACTCTTGTTTTCCAAGACAACTGCTGGTGCAGCTAGGAGAAGCTTGCCAAACCGCATGGATAGAGCAGAGTATGCCCCTATGGCGCGGGTCATAGACAGTCCAGCCATGCCATATAACTGGTGATAATTAAGGTCAGGGCAAGTTTGAGTTTTTTCACAAGCTTAGAGGAGACAACGTTGACTGGCAAGCCAGTGTCTATAACAGCCTTAATCTTCACTTTTTGAATGGATATCTCTACTCAAGTGGTAGTGCAACCAAAGGGGGAAGGACAGCCAAGATAACTTGAGCCTCTGCTAGTTCCTTGTCCCACTTCTCAATCATGCATATTAACCTGGGAACTCCTTATAAACAGCCTGGAGAGGGAGCAAAACAGATACATTCTTGAAGACAGCGTCAGCGTCCTTGGCAGCTTCTTCTGAAAACTCCACTAGCACAGGGGACCTCTTAGCCTAAGTGAGGTAAGGGCAAGAGATAATTTCTTTGGCTTCAGGCAAAGGCTTAGTGGTAGTTGTAGTCTTTCCTGAGCGTAATTTATAGGGGACTGTAATGGTTTCAGGAACAGCCAGAACAGAGTACCCATATTCATTGGCGTTGTCAGTATCAGAGTCATCCAGGTCAGAGTTGTCAGAGATATTGTGAAACAAGAGGAGAATAGGAGGAGCCTCATTATCAGCAGGCTTGGCGTCAGATATAGATGGAGGGATTGAAAGAGACTGGGAAGAATTGTCAACTGAGAGCGTCTCTGCCTCTAGGTTGACTGTTCTTTTCCCGCCTGCTCTTTTGAATCAGCTCCTTCAACCAAAGGGTTGGTGCAGACTCAAGAATGATGACCTATCTGAACACAGTTGTGGCAACCTTGGCGTCAAGGAGGATTTTGAAAGTTCATGGTAAGAATGCAAGGACCACAGGAAGATGAACCAGAGTTAGAAGTAGCTCAACCTTCCCTAACAACTGCTTCAGAATGGCTAAGGTAATTATCCTGCAACAACGTCTTTATGCTCTTTATGGAGGAAAGCATAACCTTATGGGCTTTAAAGTGAAAACACAGAAGATGGTTAACATTGAGGGCTTGAGCACAAGCCATGGAAGCTTCATGGGCTATCAACTGTCTGCTTGTGATCAGTTGCTGTCCTTCCATGTAGAATCTGTCTGCAAACTTGGCTAGCGTCTCTTTAGGCTTAAAAGTAATATTCATGAAGGCGTTCTTCTTTACTTCCAGGCTAAGGTCACCACCAAATTGTCAATCAGAAGCTGCTTCATATCTCATATGTCTCAATGGAGGGCAGCTCAGGCACCACCACCTCTTGTCAAGTCGGATGTAGACAGATCAGAATATGTTCTTTCTTAACTTTTTCTGAAGCTTGTCTCATGGCAGTTTTATAGATAGTTAGGAAAGCTGCAATGGTTGAGGTTTTGGGATCAAAGACTTGCTTAAAGGTAGGCTTGAATTGTGCTTCAGGAGTTGGGCCACTGTTGTTGCTATCAAGTATGTTTATATGCAGGGAAAACTCTGCCTTGGATTCAGAGGGGGGCTGTCTAGCCCATAGCTGACAAACACTTTCTTCAAGGGTAGTCAGGGTCTCAACAGCGCAGGCACTTGTATCAAAAGCTTGAGTGGTCTGTTGTGCAGTAGTATATAAGTGTTGGCCTTGGGTGGTCACTATTGTGGAGAGCTCAGCCAGTTGAAAAGTAAGGGATGGTCCCACTGAGAGGCAAGGGGTAAACCTATCATTCACAGAGTTAATCATGTCATTCATCTCTTGTACGTCTCTATCCAGTTCAGTATGGTCCCACTTCAATTGATCCACCTTGTTAGCTAGGGCAATTAGTTCCCTAGCACATTGGATTCAAGGAGCTCCTGGTAAGCCAGGGCAGCAACCATCTTCATTGACAACCCCAACTGGACTAGTAGCCGTTGCCATCATTTCACATAGGGAAGCAAGTTCTTGCTGTAGCTCCGCAACTTGAGCAGTCAATTCATGCACCTGGGGGTCAGGTCAAGGAGCTTAAGCAGGATGTCCTTTACTGCAAATATTTTTACATAGCTCTCAAATAGCGTCCCATATTCTTTGTTCTCAATCTTCCAAATTATCAGAAGGGGGAGAGGGCGGAACATCTGGCTTGGGCATAGCTAATTCATTCACTTGACTCTGGAGTTTGGCTATAGCAGCAGCGGTGGCAGCTCTTTCTTGATCAAACCCTGCACTGAGTTCATTAAGGCCATTAACAGCAAAGTCTGCTACCTGCTGTAGTTGCTCAAAGGAATAAGTGCTGAATGCATTGAGCTGTTGCACAAGTTGTTTAAAGTCAGTGAGATAAGCGTTTAAGGTGGAATCTACTTGAGTTTGCCAGGGTTGTTCTAGCTGGTGAAACTTGTGTAGACACTCTCTCACGTATTTGGGGATGGACTGGTGCATTTGTTTGATAGAATTAACCAAACGGGTCTGGGAGGTAACAGAGTTGCGCTAATTGTCAGATACCAAGGAAAACAGGGAATGAATCCACTGTTGGTAGGCAGCAAACTGGTCCCAGTGATGATTAACCGCTGCTTGTAGAGACAAGATTTCTTGGACGTGAAGCCCCAACACCATTTGATGGTGGGCCAAGGCAGGCTGCACAAAGGACAATAGTAAGTGCTCAGCAGAGCCAGCTTCTGAGAGGAGATGTTGTGGAAATTGAGGAGCCACAATTAATTTGTAGTATTCAGCCTGACTGAACTGCAGCTGAAGGCAAGGGATGGCTCCTTCACAGGCTATCCCAAGGACTACCAACATGACTTGTTCTAAGTCAGGGGTACCCATGGAGTAAGCAACTAGGTGGGGACCATTCCCAAGGTTCAGTACAGTAGGGACAATAGGCGGGTTGGCAATATCTTCCTCAATAGGAGGGCTAGTAATTTCAGGTGAAGTTGGCTCTTGTATAGGCAGAGGCAAAGGACCTGAAAACGTGGATGTAAAAGGGATAACCAAGGGGCTTACAGCCCCTGTAATGAGCACCATTTTTGTTGTGTTCTGAGGCCCAGCACAGACACACAACAGGAAATCCTAACCTTAGGATTGGATTTGTACTAAGACTTGGTTAGATGACAGGGAAGGCTATGCATTTACCTTGCAGCCCTGGAAGAATAATCTCTTTTAGTCGTGGCTAGAGAGAGGCGCGGAATTACAGAAGACACAAAGACAAAAATGTGAATAGAACTTAATTTTTATTGGTGAATATGAAATGGAATATATAGTGATTAGGAAAACCACAAAACACTACCAGGACGGCAGGATCACTTGCCACAAGCATGAGTTGGGTAAGTGAGTTATGAAGGATCAAGAAATCAAACTTTTGTACTTCCTGATTCAGTCATCAACTCATTTCAAGAGGCAAAAGCAAAAGGAGATATTTGTCTTTGAAATGGCCCACCAAAGGCGAAATCAAAACATGGTGAATAGTGGTATTCACAACAGGCCTGTTCAAAGTATTAGAAAACAAAGGCAATGGAGTTTACATTCTGGAACTACCCCCCTCATACAGAATCCACAATACCTTTAATGTTTTCCAACTCTCCCCATTTGAAGGTCTCCTCCCAGACACCCCTGAGCCCATTGTGGTTGATGGGACCCCTGAATATGAGGTGGAGGCAGTGGTGGCATCCCGCTGGATTAGGAAGTCCCTACAGTATTGCGTCAAATGGAAAGGTTACCCCTCCTACAATAATAGCTGGGTAAGCTTGTCTGATTGCGGCAATTGTTGGGACCTGATTCAGGAATTCCACAAGGATAATCCCTCAGCACTTGGTCCCCCAAAGTCCCTCTTGGCGCTAAAGATCCCCAAGGCGCATAAGAACTTTTCAGTGGCAACACTTCCCCAGGGAGGCATGCAACCTCAGGAAAGAGGAAAGGATAATGTAAATTCACTGCCACCATTAGCCTTGGATTGAACCGTTTTTCCCTGCTGCACCAAAAAAGGGCCAAAAACAACAGCTAAGCACTAAATTCTCTAGAAGATTTAGCTCATACTGTTGATGGGAGATTTGTTCTTGCCTACCCTGCAGATCCCCCTGCTTTGGTTGTTCCGGCTTGCAAAGAAAAACTGATCAATTTGGATTGTTTATTGTCATGGTGTTGTCCTCTCTTAAAAATTATCAGAGACAACCAATCAAATATTGCCACATCAACAACCAGAAAATCATGTGAATCCCAAATCCCTGGGTTGGGCTCTAGCCAGTCAGGTGGACCTGCAGAAATTAACTTGAAACCTTCCAGTAGCTCTGGCATTATCCAGCAAAATTTCTCTTCTGGCCAATCAGATTCAAGCCCAACTGGTCATGGGGCCATTTCTCAGCAACTCTCCCCCTTTTAACAATGACAGGGGACTTTATGTCCCCTGCTTGTCAATTTTCAATTCATTAAAGATCTAGATCTTGTTGCTAAAGCTTTGCTGTTAAAACTAAAAGTGTTGACCCTTTTTTGAGTCTTCCTAAATATTAAACAAAGTGTTAGTTGTTTTTGGTTTTATCCTTACCTTTAAGCTGTCCTGTTCCAACCTGGCCTCCTTTTTGAAGCCCTTTAGCTTAGGTATTGCCCTTAATTGTTGAGCTACCACTTTACTCTTTCACAACCATTGTTCAAACTTGTTTTTTCATTTAAAATCCTTTATAATTCTTATTTTAATTTTAAGTTTTTTCTTGATTTACCTGTTTTTGAACCTGCTCTTTGCTTCACACCTTCCCAAGCCATCTGAAGTCACCGCCAAGGCCCCAAGTGTTTCCTGCCGCTTTCCACCAGTTTTCTCTTGTGGCTGCCCTCCCCTTTAAAAATCTATATCTCTGAGATTTAAAAATTACATATTTTAACTCCAAATTTTGTGGCTGCTGTAACCATGATCCTCCCAGTTATAAAATTTGTAATGTTCACTCTGGCACCTCTTGTAATCCTCCTCTGGATGTCTGCTCCCAACTTATGGTTGCAATTTTCTACTTCTGTGTGCCTTGTGGGAAACAATCCCTCCAGCCTCCTGCACCTTCCTGGTGAGCTTTTTGTTTTTGGGTGAGAAAATTGTTAAGAGCCTGACTTGTGACAACCTTGAGTTCTCCGCTGCAGATTACACTGTGCCAGCCCCTGCGTTGGAGATGGCCCCTGTGCCCCCAATTCCTGGCTTGGACAAAGACAACCCAGTCCCCCTCCTAGCTTCTGTAGGGCAGCCTCCTGCTCCTACTTGCACAACCTGGTTGCTCACTGGGTTAGCCTTGATGGGGTTAAATGTGTACTTCCCTCAGCTGTTCCCCGCGTCTTCTCTTTGGTCCCCCCTCCAAGCGGCCATCCCAGTACTTCAATGGGCGGCATCCTGGTTGTTCATTTTACCAGGATGGGAGACAAACTTAGTTAGTTTAGCCCCCCTCTCTTACAGGATAATTGGATTTTGGGTCACAAACCTGCTTACTTGGAACCTTGCTGGCGGGCCAAAACTGCTGTTTTGATACCTGGAAATCTTCTTTCTCCTGATGAAATGATCTCCAAAATTTGCAAAATTGAGTGTGAACCCATCTATACAGCTGATTCTTTGACTTTGATTCAAATTAAAGCCTTCCTCTTGTATCTGTGAATTATAATCTGTTGTAGCTTTACATATTACCTCTTTAAGGGTTATCATTTCAGATTAAATACACACTGTCTCCTCCTTATTGATAATATCATCCTTATTTGGGCGTTTATTTGTGATAGAAGGGGGTTAAACTAACTAAGTTTGGCTCCCATCCTGGTGAGACAAACCACCATGACACCACTCAGTGGATTACTGGGACAGCTGCTCTAAGAGAGGACCAGGGGGAAGACACCAGGGACAGTTGAGGGAAGTAGGCATTCAATCCCATCAACACAAGCCCAGTAAGCAACCAAGGAGCATGTGAAGAAGCAGAGATTGGTGCCTCAGGGATTGGCAGAGGGATGAGTTCAGTTCCCTCCATCAGAGGAGAAGGGAGCACAGACATCTCCTCAGCAAGAGGAACATGCAATTCAAGGCCAGAGGAGTTCAGGTCCAGATTTTTGCAGGACAGGCTCATGACCAGTGCCTCTCCTGTAACAAAAAGACTACTTGGGAGTTGTAGAAGACTGGTGGGGTTGTTGCCTAAAAAACATGAAGAAGAGGAGATTTGGAGCCAGAGATCTGGGGGGGTTGACCAGAGGAGAAGCAAAAAGGAAGTCAAAGAAAAGACCACAAACTTGAGGACAGGGAGTATCATGGTTAGAATCACCAGAAAATTTGGAATCTAAAGATGTGATTTTTGCCTCTTTTTACTATAGTAAATAGGCAAACCAGAGGAGTTGCAAGCCAGGTACTCTGGTAAAAGAAGTAATGGACTTAGGTGGCCATGGGGGTGGCCTCAGAAAGCTTGGTTGTAGCTCAAACCAAGAGCAGGTTTGAAATCAAGTAAAAACAAGAAAAACTTAATATAAAGTAGGAATTTATATCAAATTTAAGTTCAAATTTCAGGGTTGGACTGGATTTTTGAAAGTGTAAGAGTTTAAAGCAACCACTACGCACTAACACTTCACTAGGTGAATTGGATAGAGCCAACAGGTCCAAACAAGGCCAAAGTAAAGTAATATCAACAGTTAAGAAAGACACCAATACTTTAAAGTTTATTAGGGAGCTCCAAATAAGAGTTCAAACTAAATAAAACTAAAATATGGCAACAGATCCAAACTTTAATATGGTAAAAGAATCAGCAAGCAGGGGACTGAAAGTCCCTTTGCCTTGTAAAAAGGGGGGAGTGTTGCAGAATGAAATCACATGACCACCAGACCTGAGTCCAATTGGTTGGGAGATAAATTTGCTGGTCCAAGCCAGGTGGGTTGACAGGTTTCATGCTAATTTCCAGAGTATCATGTAATTGGCTGGAGTTGGCTCCAAACAATTGTGAATCATTTAAATTTGTGACCGTCAATGTGACATCCCATTATTAGTCACTTCTAATACTCTTAAATAACGGTTGACACCAGGATAATAAATAATCCAAATTAATCAGGGTTTCTTCCTTGGGAGGAGCAGTGAAGGCTGTAAAATCCACAGGGTATGCCACTAAAAATCTTTCATCAGCGGTGTGGGCTAAATCTTTGAGTGAATTGAGTGGTTTAGCTGGACTTTGAGTAGATTTCTTTGTACAGCAGGGGGAAACTGTCCTATCCAAGGCCAAAGGAGGCAGTGAATTTACAATATTCTCATTTGATTGACTATAACAAGCTATCACTCTACTTTATCATGAAAAAGTAAGAATGAAGCTGACTTAATAAATGAGTTGGATTTAAGTACAGAGCCTGGTTTTAAACCCAAACACTCAACTAGATTTCCAACTGAAAGCATAAATTTTATTTGCTGAATTCAGGCAATTCATCTACTTTATTCTTTTGATAAGGAGCGCCTTTTGGGGAAGCTTCAAATATAGAATTAAGAAAGAAGAGAAGTATATTTCATTGGATAATACTTTAGACTTATATAGACTTGGCTATGGCGGGGGTTTAGTTGGATCAAACCTAGGAGTTGGTCATGTGCGAGATGGGTTTGAGCCACTGGATACTTGGACAGTCATGTGATATTGCTTGGTTACCATTCTTGGTATGTCAAATGGTATATTGGAAGGGCACCAAATTGGGCAATGGCTGGATGTTAAGTAGGTTGGCAGTAGCCAGAATGCCTGTACATCCAGACCCTTGACACTTTCTTATGTAATTTACATAGATTTTTGATCTTAAACTTGAGTGTGAGAGCTCTGCAAAAGGGGTCACAAGTTTTAATCCTGTTTCAGAACTCAGAATTGATGTATCTTGACTTAATTTAGAATTAAATTCTTTTTTCTCACATATTTATTCTAGTGGTTCTTGTAATTCTGGATATAAAAATTTTTAAATCCAGATTAAGAATAAAATAATACCCTGGAGTTTGCTAGAGATAGGAATTTTGATTAGAGTTATAATCATCAGAAATGGTTATTCTGACACTTTGAGCCAGTAAAAAGAGGTCTTAAAGGTAACAAGGCCCACTTCAGTAGTTGCTGAAAGTTTTTCTTAATTTCCTGAAGGCCCAGGATGAAGCTAAGCGGTAAGGAGATGATGGGGAAGTTTTTTAAGCTTTAAGACTGACTTTGAAGTCAGTTTTTGCTTTAAGTTCAAGAGAAATGAACTTAGAGTAGTTATTTATAATAGTTTTATTAGTAAAACCTAGATTTGAACTCACTTTCAAAAACCAAAAAAAGGTAAATAATGACGCTTTACACTAACATAAACCTTAGGGATCAGCAGCAGGAGACTTGGAAGCAGGGGACAATGCAAACAGGTAAGAAGGCAAAGAGTTTTACAAATAATGTTTAGAGCAGCAGAGGACTATTAAGTTTAAAGCTTAAGTGCTCAGAGAAACTTTAAAGTTTTTATTGTAAAATAGACAAGCAGGGACCCACAGAGGGCCTTCTTGATTTTTAAAGGATGAGACTTTTGGCCAAAAGGCCATCAGAGACAGGGGAGCCTCCTGATTGGTTGATTGATAAAATTTGCCACCCTGCATCAGGGGAATTGGAGGGTTTTTGAATTTTTTGCAATTGAATATGATTGGGTGGGGACAATAGGACAGGCAGTTGGGCCCAGCACTTGAGATTCAGGACATGAAGGACCCTCCAATTTGGCAATCACTGACTGGCTGTGACAAATTTGTTTAAATGGGGGTAAAACCAAGCCAGCAAATAGTCCAAATTGATCATAGTTGTAAGGTCTGAAGCTTTTGGGTAAATTTTTATAAACTAAGGCCTTTAAACCCAAAATATTTATATTAGTTAAATATAAAAATGTAGGCAAGGTCTCCAAAAGTAACTGAATTAAGGAGCCTAATAAGTTACATGAAGTAAAATAGGGAATAAGATGGTTTATTAATCCTAAAAACATGAAATAAAGTTCAGTCTTCACAATAGAAGATTGGATTAAAAACTCTACTTCAAGGTCAAGGTATTGATCTGCATTTATTGGTGGGTTAAAGCTATTAACAATCAAGTTCTGAGTGTCACTAACCAAACTACTTAAATACTGCAAAAGATAGTCAAATGAAATCATAAGCTAAGATATAAAGATTTAAAAGAAGTGTGAAAGAAAAATTTAAAATGAAAGGAACAACAAGCCACAAAACCTAACAAGCACCTTTGAAGGGGCAAGTCAAACAATCCCAACTTGGAGTTGAGACTGAAAACTCAAGCCTTTTATTCTGCTTAGAAAAATGAGGTGCAAATTGAGAGCATAAGATTATAACCCAAGTTGGTTAAAATTTATTGTGGAAAAGGGCAAGGTGCAAGGTATCAAGTGATTGTTATCTAACTTTAAAAGTTAAAGTAAGGAAAAAAGGAAACTGAAAGGAGGAAAGTGGTTTATAGTGTTGCCTACTTTACATTGTAAGCAAGTGACATGTATATACTTCTGGGAAGTATAGTAAACAAGATAAAGGGGAAAATTAAGAAGAGAATGATACTTTATTTGATATGAATATATGGTATTATATAGTATCATGGGAAGCCACATACTGTTCATGTACGTCATGTAGGTCATGGGGCTTATCTGAGTAATGTTCCTCTTAAGTCAAAGGCTTAATCAAGTTGTGTTCCTTTTAGGATCTGGATGTTTGATCCCCGTAATAGATAGTCAAATGATAGTGGTGCCACTGACTTAATGATTAGTTGATGAGTCATTTGGTGATTCATTCAGTAAACTACTAGGGGTGTTAATTCCCCGAGAGGGAGCAATCAAAGATGCTGCAACACAAGCAAAATGCTGGAAAACCTGGTCCAAACTTGGATGTGTGGCCAGAAGGGAAAACAAAATATAAGGAGTTTGGATCATTAAAAACTAACTTGAGTGTATAGGTTCCAGGTTTGAAACCTGTTGGGAAGCAAGGTAAGTTCCAAAAAGAATACTAACTGATGTTTAGGTTCTTCTTTAAGTAAAACCCCCCAAAAACATATAATAAAATTAGATGCCAATATAATAGAGTTGCATAGTGCTGGCAAGTGTTTGAAAAAGGGCCAAGTTGAAAAGTAGGTTCATAAATAGCAGTAGAAAAAGGATGAATCCTGACAATGATTTCCTCTATGGTTGGGCACGGGAGTTGGGACCATGTGAGAACCACTTGGGCGGGGTATATCAGGAAAAAATCTCTCATCACTTGTATGTGCTAAATCTCCCAGTGAATTTAGGGGTTTGGTGGGATTTTGAGATGACTTTTTGGTTTGTCAGGGGAATATTGCACTGTCTAAGGTCAAAGGGAGAGTAACTTTACACAGCCATAGTAAACATAACAGAAAATTGTATATATATATGAGTTGATTTTTTTGCATTTTGAGATCCTGATCTTACTACGTGAATTTGATGTGTTGTGTGTCTGATATATATATTGTATATTTGATCTGGTTTGCTCATTACATGCTGAATTTTCTTTAATTTGGATCAAATTATGTATTTAATATTATATTTTGTTTTATGTGCAACTTCAGTTTGCTCTAATATGACTTTGATCTGACCATCCCAACAGCTCTGAAAAGTACATTATGACTTCAGTTGATCTGTGATTGGGTGTGTTTCATCTGGGGTTTATTCTAGGGCTGCAGTAGATATGAAATAAAGGCTGCTTTATAAAAAAGCAGCCATTTGTCTCAGATCCAGCTACTTTTCTGGAAAATTGTCCTGGCCATGATTTTTCTGGGATCATAGCCTTTCATATCCACTGGGGGATGTTTTTTGGATTTTTTTAAAATAAAATTATATTTTTTCTATCAAACTTAAAAAATATGGATTTGAATTTAAATTATTTCAAAAATTAAATTTTTATTAAATATATATATTATTTCCTAGCTCTTCCAGAGGAAGAAAGCCATCATCAACCTTTTTTTAAAAAAATGGATTCCCTTTACTCAGGGGAATCTGAAAACAAAAATATGACAGTTGCAATACAATGATTACGGCAAATGCCATAATCATTGGTTTTCCTCTGCTGCAGCCCTAGTTTATTTGATTGAAAAAGAATTGATTTAATCAAATTGGCATTTTATTTCGTCTGGTCTTTTTTTGAAATAAATATCATTGGTGGTGAGAAAAGATGGATTTTTATCCCTCCAGATTTTCTAAGTCTTTTCACTGATCCCCTTTAACCGCCCAAACATAGGAATTTAATCTATCAATTTAAGTTAATTGGTATTGAAATTCACACTCTTGTGAACCCCTATATTCCAGATTTTTTGCTCGAGTTTTGGGCTATTTTTCACCGCATTAAACATAAATTTCCTAGTAAATCCTGCTTTTTTGGATCGATGTGACTAAAGTCATGAAGCCCTAGTCAAGAGCTCTAGTTTGAAACCAAGCAAAACCCCCAAGCTCAAGTCACAAAAGTTGCCTAAATTTTAAACAGCTCATAAGATACTTATAATAAGATACTTATATATAAATCGTCATTTCACTCAACTTTTACAAAATTTTCTTTACCTAAAATGTCAGGCCGTGTCCTTGCTCAGATATTGATAACTGGCTCACAAATAATAGGGAAAGCCTTTGTTGAGGCCTATAAAGTAGCTGCTGCTGGTATGCATATATTTTAGTTATTAAATTAAAGTTTAAGATGCCGCGAAAAATGCTTCTCGCAGTGCAGTCAAAGCTGATGCCGATCCTCTCACTCATAAAACTGGTATAACTGTTGAAGAATCCTTACAGATTCTCAACATTCCCAAAGAATCGTCCCTCGAAAAGATCACTTCGGTATTCCCAACATTAATGTTTCTTTTTAACCATATTTTAGAGATATAGTCAGTTGTTCAAGATTAATGATCCCGCCACAGGTGGCTCTTTTTACCTTCAATCCAAAATTTATAGGGCAAAGGAAAGGTTAGAATTAGAGCTCGAGTCCCACAAGGTCAAAGAAGAGGAATCAACTGGGCCTACTGAACCTAAAGCGTAATTTTATTTCTGGTTCCTTTCTCGTATAGAGTAATATAACTTTATTCAAAGGGGCCCAAACCTTCTTTTTTATTAGTCTCAAATCTTTTCAACTTTATGTAAAGCTCATATTTAAAGGTTGTTTTATATCTCTTTTAACTTATTAAATATTCCCACTTTTTTGACGATAGGTTTTAGGGCTATATAGGCTTATCATCTCGAAATTTCTTTCTACGATTCCGACTCCTTTTACTTTAGTTGTGACTCTTAAAACTTATATACAACCTGTAATTTTTGCTTACTACCAAGCATTTATTCTGCTCTTTATTTTTTGATTGGTTTTAAGTTGATAGCATCTCTTTTCCTTGGAAGCAGAGTTTTCATACAGTGACCAAACAAGAGCTTTTAATTGGCCAAGCTTAAAAATGTGTCTTCTTTTATAGCCAATGGTTGTACAACAACCCCTATTTTAGCTTATTTTTTAATTTGTGCATTTCTGTTGAACCATCAAGGGTATCAAAACAGGGGCTTATAAATCCATATTATTGCAGCAGATTCACTTAAGCAGCTATTGTGGACTTCTGATAAATACTTATCCTTGATGAGATACTAAAGCTCGAAGGCAAAGCAAGCTTTGTTTTCTTTTCTCGCTACTCTGGCTTTAACATTTACTGGAGTACATTGAAAGCTTGGTTTATTTTGCATAACTAGAACCCCAGATAAAAAGCTTGGATTAAAGATTAGAAGCATTGGCTTAAAAGCAAAAGCACTTTTTAAGTGACTTTGTTAGACTTTCGAATGAAAAGCACATATCAATTTCTTTTATGTCAACAAGCTTTAACCAATAGCTTCTACTTTAACTGACTTTTAATTGTTCATGTGCCCCAATCTTCCAATAGCTTTTATAATCATCCCCTAGCTATTGCATCTGTATAGAATCCATTCATGTTGGTCCATATTCTGATCATAGCATCAATATCCAAATGTTATCCCTACCAATTGAGACAATAGTTTCTCATCACCTTTATCTATTTTTAGCAATAGAGTTAGAAAAAGTACCTACTATAAGCTTATCAAGGATAACTTTGAAATCAATCCAATGAAGTAATAATTTATATGTGCAAGGCAAGTGATGGTAGATAGAGTGATGCATATTTACTGTCTTGAGGGTACAGGTATCTGCACGCAGCTTTCAAAAACTTTTTAGGAAGCATTATTCATAAATGGTATTCCTACTTTGAACTCATTGTACCTTTTAAACCCTTACATAAGTACAAATAGGAATATACTGGAAAGTCTTTTTAGGTGGTATCAAGCCTAAATGATTGGGGTTTAAATACAATTCCTGGTTAAATATAAAGTTTCAGTTATTCATGTAAGTGTTATATTAGGCTGATTAACCACAAATGATCAGTCTAATTATTGCAATTAGATTAACATGATTATATGCTGTATAATTCTTAGATTGATATGTATTAATCAAGATAATTATACACCATATAATTGATAGCTTAATAGGTATTAATTTATTTATTATACGCTGTATAATCTTCAGTTGATTAAATATTTGTGATTGTCCCTATCCCTAATGCACACTGCTATTAAGACTTATTGTTTATTAGCTGGATTCATTAATAGGAAATGCTGCTAGTATACAGTGTAAAATCTTTTTTAAACCCCTAAAGCAGATTGCAATTACATGGTGTGCAATCCTCAACTCAAAATTTATCAAAGGGATTATATGTATCTGTCTGCTGTTAACAATTTGATTGGGATCAGAATAAAAGATAAACCCCATAATGAGAAGATCATGTCCAATAATCTGTTTCCCAATGCGAGAAGGTTGTGTTAGGATATTCATAACCCTCCAAAAACTGGTGTAACCCTTCAGTATCATCTAGGCTGCATAAAAATATAGTCAACCAAACAGATACCAGTAGGCCAGCTCAAGAGAAGTGTAAGCTGCAACTGGCCACTATAAATGCCTTGGAAAGGCTAGAAGTAGTAATAGGATCAATCATAGCCAATCAGGATAGGCAGAACCAGTGAGAATAGGGTCACTTGCATAAGTAGCCATCAGGAGGTGCCTGAATGATCAGGGTAGGGGTGTTGCAGTATAAGATGATACAGACACCTTTAAGCCCAAAATAAGCTCATAACTATCTTTCCTTGACAGATTGTAGGCTGTTGGCTAGATTGTATCCAGTAATAAAATAACCTTTACAAGCTCTCTTCTACTGTTTCATCTGTGGTGTCCTGGTACATAGGGAAGAAACTCTGTAGCTTCACACCTAAAAGCAGAATTTTATCTTGCTTCACATTGGTGCTCATTTGAAATTGAGCCCCTGCCAATGTCCACCCAACATATCAACTGCAACAACCAGGGGGCTCCCCTGGTGTTAAATCCGCCTAGTAACTCTATGGCACTTCTGCTATTCCTCATAGAATACCAATGTGTACCTTGGGTCAAAGCCAGGTGCCAGCTGGATTTGGGTACATTCTTTAAGTGACTCAGTTCTAATTCTAGAGCATTATATTGAGCCTGAAGCCCAGAAACTCTTCCATGACTTTTCCAACCTACATCATTACATTAGCGCTATGCATCACAATGTATACCTAAGTTTGCCTCTTCTTGGATACATATAGCTCCCAAAAGAAACTCTGTAAACTCCTGTTAAGGAACTCTTTACCGCTTGCTGTGAGTTTTGGGGGCAACCACCAGAAATAAATCATTCAGTAAGTCAACATTATTTTAGTATTTATCCGCTGGAATCAGGCATTTCCAAAACTAAGCTAATTTTTCATAGTAAATTATTAAGTCAGAATTGCAAAATTAAAAATGAACAGGCATAATGTTGACATCATTTAAACAAAGGCTTATTTTTAATCCAAAAAACCAATATAATTTACTATGAAAATGTAAGTTTCTTTGTACTTTTACATTAAGGTTGACTACAGCAAGTAATATCTGGATGTCAACCCCAAATAAGAATTCATAAATTTCTTAATAAAATACACAATATTCTAATAATAACTACTTTTTATATTTTATACTACTGTTTTTATTAAATATATATTAAGATAAGCATTGAACAAAGACATATGCCAATTTTCATAGTGTTCTTTGTATTATTTATATATTTACTGTTATTTTAAACTCACTGGATAAACTATAGCTTATTTCTAGAAGTCCACTTAAGCCAAAACGCATATGTTAAAACTAGAAATTATATATGTATTTATAATGTTGACTTTGTGTCAAATTGATGTGTCACCTAAATTGCAACAAAGGGGTTTGGCTAAGCAAACAAAGTGATATAATTTAAGTGAGATTTAATAGGAGAGTTACTATAAAAGAACACTGACTTTCTGAATGTCAACACTTTCACTGGTTTATTAGTAAAACACTGCCACTTAACAAAAAGCACAAATACAATGGTATGATAATTCAGGCCAAAGTACCTAGGGCTGTACTTTAGACTTCCCTCTACAATCCCTATTATTTAGTTTTAATAAGTTACATATGCAAATCTATAAATTTTTTAAATTTAAAAATAATCAATTTTGGCCTTAAAAAACCAACTCTGAAAATATTAACTAAGCTTTATAAGTGATTTACATAGTGTTTTTCTAGTTTAATGCTGACTGTCAGTATGTTGACAGTCAAAATTAAAGCACTTTTATGCTGACAAACTAAATTAAATACTTTTGACTATTGTGACTACCAGAATGTCAACTTTTTATTTAAACATGGTTTTTTCTATTCTTTACTAATAAACTATCTCTAAAATTACTTTCCATACTTCTATAAACTATTTACTTAATAATAAAGCTTAAAACAAGTTATTCTTATTTAATTTTATTCATGCTTCATATGATTATTCTTACTTTATGAACTCTACTCTAATTATTGTAGGACAAATGTTCCAAGAAGCCACAAAAGAACCCCAAGTCAACCAAGAAAGTGCCCAAAGCCTCTGGAAAGGCCCAAAGTCCCTACCCCAACAGAAAACCAGCCAAAGAGCCCCCAAAGAAACAGAAGACAAAGGAGATGATCCCAGACCCTGAAAGCAAAGAGCCCTCCCCTGACCCCTGCTCTTCTCCAAGCTGGTACCAATCAGAAGGAGATAAGGTTCCACTAAACAAGCAAGGAAGAAAGAAGATACCCAAGAGTCCAGAACCCCAGTCAAGCCCAGATGAATTAAGCTCATCCCAGTCCAAGAAGCGTGAGAATCCAACTCCAGATAATTCCCCTCCACCGCCCAACAAATCTGCACCTCCATCCTCCTCATCAAGTATCAATAAAGAAGACCCTGTTGATTACCTGTCTGACTATCATCAAGCACCAAGTGGCTCATGGAATCCCCTAATGGTTCACAATATATGTAATGTCAAAGGAGAGTTTAAGCTCCCAAAGAAGTTCCCTCAGGCTTTCTCTCTAATGTCTGTCAAAGGAGGTGAAAGTATAGTCTGTGATGGCTAAATTTTCAACTGCAACAATCATAAGAGAGCAGGAAGAAGCCAGCATTATGTATGTGAAGATAGAAGCTGTGCTGCCAGGATCAACACAGAAGGATGGGATAAAGTCACTAGTGAAAAAGGAGAGCACACATGCAATGCTCCAATCAATCTTATTGGAAAGCTTCTAAAGTGGTACCTCTACCAAATGGTCCCAGTCTCCAAAGACGTCAAGGCTTCTGATCTAGCAGTTAAGGCCACCACTCACCTAAGTAATGAGAACCTGAAGCTCATCCCTGACCGCAACCAGTTAGTGAAGTACATATGTGACAAACACCGTGATCTATTCCCCCATAAGAAATCTGCCATGGTCCAAGGAGAGTTAGTATTGACAGAGGAGTTAAAGATGTTCAATGGTGATGAGGCATTCCTTTTACATGATGATGGGCCTACAGCAGAGGCAAGAATTATATTCTATTCTACACAACAGAACCTGGAGCAGTTAAGAGATTCAGAGACCTGGTTATGTGATGGTACCTTTGCAGTATGCCCCCGCCTTTTTTACCTACTATGGGTTGTATATTCCCTTATTGAAGGCAAGGTGCTCTGATTTGCCTACTTTCTGCTTCCTGGAGCAACATAAGAGATCTATACAAAGGCCTTTAAAATTCTTCAGGAGGGCATCAAAGCCCTACCCAATAATAAAAAGAGTCCCCTGGCCATAACACTAGAGCCAATCCAGATGATGATGAAAAGGATGAAGCCACCCTTGCTGCAGAACAAGAAGCTCATGATAAAGCACTTGGTCCCTCAACTATAACCATGGACTATGAAACTGCCCAGTATAACGCTTTTGTAAACACCTTTGATGGAGAGGTCCAGGGATGTTTTTTTCATTATCAACAGGCTGTCAACAGGCAACTAAAGGGTCTACCTTAGCTCAGCAAGCTCCACCATCTAGATACATCAGGAAAGTGCAAGTTCTTAATTCAGCAGTTTGTAGCACTAGCCTTTGTAAAGCCAGAGCATACTGGACAAGCCTTTGACCTCCTATTCCAGGATCTATATGCCAAGAAACATGAGGATGTATTCTACCCTTTCATTGAATATTACAAACCACAGTGGATCAGACATAAGATCACTAAGCGCTGGAGCAAGCCCAGAGCCAACTGGAACTGCTATCAGGCATTTCTTAAGGATGAGATGAAAACTACTTCATCTTTGGAGGGCTGGCTTAAGCATATCAAGTCCTTCTTTGGAATCAAGCCCAGATACAACACCTTCTAAGAGCACCTCAAAGTCCAACAGGGGAAGACTGCTGCATCCATCAGAGATATTGAGAACTGCCCATCCAAAAGGAAGAGAACCACCAAAGAGAAACAATATCAAGAGAATATCAAGGATGTTGTCAAGGCCAAATATAAGCTTTCAGATATTGGGGAATACATCAAGAAGATTGCCACAATTCTTAATGGCAACCAGTTGATCACAGTCTAGCTTTTAATTAAATTTATTGAGTATTGCCTGATTTTTTTATATAGTTCTTATATGTTAAGTATAATATTTTTAAATAAATAGTTATTCTAAATAATTCATTAATAATTTATGATACTTTTTTATAAAATCATTGATTTTCTATTGATAGTTTGATGCTTTAGACTGTATTACCTGGCCTGTATTGGTATTTTGCTAGTGAATTATATGTTTTTGTAGTTTTCAATATAGAAAAACTTTATATTACTGTTTATGATTATTATATTTTCCTATAATACGTGAAATTTTTAACAGTATCTTTTTGTGTATTGGATTTTTTTGTTTTTATAAGTAGGAAAAATTTATTATAGTAAAGATAGCTAATTTCATAGTGAATTATTTTTGAAGTGTATTTTTATGAATTTTTTAATTGTCATGTATAATTTTTTATGGACTTTTTTAAATCTATGTTGTCACATTACCCTAAAAAGTATTTTGAAGCTTAATTTTTATTAAGTAAAATGTTCAGGAAACAGGTTTCTGCTTATTAAAAATGTGTCAATATTTAGTAGTCTGTATGAGTTAAAACTTAATTCTGACTTTTCAATGCTGTCAACATTAAAGTATTTTAAATTCTGATTGTTGACATATAGTAAGTCAACTTGCAGAATGAGTTGATTCTGGCGGTTGCCATTATTACTTGTTCCAACAATAAAGAATTTCTAGTACTCTATTGGATTAAGCTTGCTTATATATTCCTCTTGAAGCCATGCAGGGAATTTTCTTCCTGTTCTGGTTTCTAGCTTTGTTCTTACCTGTGGTGTTAGCCTTGGAGAACCCAACACCAACTACTGACTGGCACAACTCTTCCCCAGACAATTCTCATCAGAAGGAATCCCTGGCCCATGGTTGGTTTGAGTATCCCTCTGGTCACTGGGGGAGGAAATTCCACTATGGTTGTTCTTCTACTCCTTCTCCAGCAGAAACTTTGTTGATTAGGCCCAATGCCTCATTCTACCTGTTAACATACATGGTGGGATACTATCTTCTGGGTTGTTTCAGCTCTATGATGGGAAGATTTGCCTACCTGGGCCACTTAGGCCATCTTGCCATGATCACGGTACCCATTGGATCAGTAATAGCAGGGCTCAACTTAGGGGCCTTGACCCACCAGATTGGGAATGTGTTTCCTATCAAGTGGGTCTCTGACAGCTTGATTCCCTCTAATTATACATCCCAAGGCCCCCTGGTTGGTGTTGGGATATACCAGCGTCTACTACTTGTTAAACCACTTTACTCCCTTTCTGAGAAGATTTTGCTTACTTGATCACCTTTTACATATGCTAATGATAGGAATTCAAGTAGGGTCCACTCTGGTTAAGTTTAAATTGGGAGCTTTTCTCCATTCAATTGGAGAAAGGCTCCCTAATGAGTGGATCCCTGACACATTTAGGGAATTCTCACTTTTCCCAGCTATATATCTCTTTGGAATTAGCTTTGGACTAGGTAGAACGTTCTGATTGTCTATCTGGTTATATTCTTCAGTATTCATGGCAATGACACTATCTGATTGGCTACTTATGGGAGTCATCTTGTTATTTTTAGGTTCTGAGGATTGTCCCAAGTCTTAGGGTTTACTTGATGGCTTTTGGGGGCCTAATTCTCTTACTACTTAGAGTTTTTGTCAGGATACCAAATGCTGATGGGAACACTATTTGACACAGGCAGAGAAAATGCCAGGACTGAGGGTAATGCTCACCATATAATGGGAGAAAAATTGATAATTTAGGATAAGGATTGTCCAAGAAAGGACTAAGGGCCAGGATTTGGCACTACAGAGTCCACCAAGCCTGTAAAAGTAATGTAGAGTACTCTAAACATCTGGGTGAAAGCGGCATCAGCAGTGGTAGCAATTTCCTGCAGGTGGTCAGGCTGCAGGATTAGGGGTGTCGTGGGTACTGGGTAGGCAGTAGATAATTTCATTTATCACAGCATAATCTAGGATTCACTGTATACCACTTTACTTTGTGGTTAAATGTTTCTAAGGTTCTGGTTCTTGCCAAGGGGTTGGCAATAAGTATATTCTCCAGGTTAAACTCAGAGTAGGAAGGGTTCAAGGGGTACTTGGTTAAATGTATGGGCCCAAAGGATGGCCCAACTGGACAAAATAACACATGTGATGGGTGTCATGAGTCCCAATATTCAGGAATTATCAAATTTTTCTTTGATGGGATCACATTTTGAGTGTGAAATTCTTAAATTCCTTTTCTAAACTCAAAATGGGTTTCACTCCAAATTGGGTGAAGGAATTATTTACATTCCAACTGGTGACATGAGTGATACTTGACCTACTTATGAGAGTGGCCAGTGATCTATCTGTCTTCCTACTTTTTTGTGATAAACAATTGCCACATAAGAATCATTTAGATTCACCCAATAAAATTAAGCTCTATTTAAAATTTCTTTTTGTGTTTATTTTAGTAATCTGGCGCCATCTCCCTAGTCTTGTCTAGAGAAGATTTCTGATAATTATCATTCCTAGGTCCTTAAGTCAAATTCCTTATTCATCCCTGAAGACTAACCTCTTGCTTAGTATGAACCCAATCCTACTGTTAGGATTTCCTGTTATTTCCCTTGGCTGCACCCAATTCCACAACAAAAATGGTGCTCACTACAAGGACTGTAAGCCCCTTGGTTACTACCTTCAAACCTACCTTCTCTGGTCCTTCATCTCTGCCAACTCAGGACCTGCCTTTGCCTTAATTTTCTAGCTCTCTAATGGAAAAAGAAATTACAGACTTGCCTATCACTCCTAATGTTCTGGACTTGGCTAATAGTCCCTGTCTTGTTGCCTAATTGCTAGGTATCCCTGATTTAGACAAAATCACTTCAGTGGTCCTTGGATTAGCCTGTGAAGGGGCTGTCCCCTAATCTATAAGTACAGTTTGAAGCTAAAGAATATTATGAGATGATAATTGCTCCTTGTATTCTGCATTACCTCTTTTAGCAGCCAACTCTGCTACTTGCTTAATATTGTCCTTTGTCTAACCCACCTTGGTCCATCATCAGATGGTACTGGGGCTCCACATCCACAAAATTTCCTCTATTTGTGCTTCTGCTTTTAACCATTGGGAATAGTTCTCTGCCTACCAACAGTGGGTATACTCCCTGTTCTCCCTAGTATCAGACAATCAGAGAGATTCAATTACATATCAGGCTCAATTAACTTATCCATTCAAACACCCGTGTTATTCTGTCCCTGAATAGGTTTGTAAGCGCCTGCAGGAGTTCCACCAGCTACAACAACCCTGGCAGGCTCAGGTTGACTCAGCCCTTAACACTCACTGCACTGACTTCAAGCGGTTTGTGGTACAACTCAATGAATTCCGTGTCTATACTGCTGAGAAACTTCAACATTTGGCTGAAGTTGCCTCAAAAAGTATGCAGGAAATTCAGGATGAGTTAGTACGGTAAAAGGCTGCTGCAATTACTATTATCTAATGATTGCAAGCCTGCATGAATGAGTTGAGTCAATCTCCTGCTGGTGGTCACCCTTCTAAAGATCCAGCAAGACAAAAATAAGAATTGTGGAACAATATTCATTAACTGTGTGCTATCACACAAAGCCAAGCTCCTCCAGAAGCTGCGCCTCAACCTGACCCCCATATGGCCTTACTTACAACCCAGGTAGCTGCACTCCAGCAAGAAATCTTGGAGCTACAAGCAGTTGTCACAGAGTCTACCAGTTTTCCAGGACCCTCCAAAGATGAATACTGTTGTCTAGGAATGCCTGGACAGCCCTGTATCCATTGTGCTAGAGAGCTGATTGCTCTAAACAATAGACTTGACTATATGAAGCAGGATCAAAATCTCTAGACACAAACTTTCAGTAAATAACCAAATTGATTGACTATGTCAATGAGCAATTCTCCCCTTGTCTGTTGGTAGGCCCTTCATTGACTTCTTGCCTAGCTAAACTCTCAACTGTGGTGACCAACCAAGGACACCAAATGGATAATGCTGAACAGCAAACAGGCCACACTGCCAAAGATGGTAACTTAAACTCCAACGCTTTAGTCACTTTGGAAGAAAACATTCAACAGTTGTGGACCAGAAAGCCTCCCACAGAATCTGAGGCTGATTTCTCCCCTTGCATCAATATGGTCAACAGTAATAATTGTGAACCAACTCCTGAGACTCATTTCAAATCTATCTTCAAGCATGTCTTTGACCCAAAGCTGTCCACAATTGCTGTCTTCCTTACCATATATGAAACTGTCATGTGTAGGGCTTCTGATGAGATCAAGAAGGAACATATATTGACCTGCCTCCATCCTACCTTCCAGGAGGTGGTGGCGTCCGAGCTTCCTTCCAATATTTCTTGGGAAGTGATGAAGCAACTGCTGATCAAGGAGTTTGGCAGAGACCTTAGCTTAGAGGTGAAGAAGGATGCCTTCTTGTACATTATATTTAAGCCTAAGGAAACCCTAGATGAGTTTGTTGATAGGTTTTACATGGAAGGTCAGCAACTAATAACAAGTAACAATTGACTTTCCATGAAGCCTACACTGCTTGCGCTCAGGCCCTCAAGGTCAACCAGCTATTATGTTTGCACTTCAAAGCACATAAGGCTATGTTTATGCCTATGAAGAGTATTAAAACTCTCCTCCAAGACATGCACCTCACTAACTCTGGCTCAGTAGTGCAAGAGAGTTGGCTTCTATGTCAGGCAACAATTCCTGCTCTCCTCAGATTCTAGCTGTGAATGCCCAAAACCAGCCCAAACAACAAGGTTGCCATAATTGCGTTCAGGTGGGAAATCACTCACAAGTTTTTACAAATCTCTGTGTTAAAGGAGATGACCCTAGAGACCAGGCAGGAAAAGAGAGGTCAACCTAGAGGCAGAGACACTCTTGGTTAGCAACTCTTCACAGTCTCCCCCCTCAAATCTTTTAAATTCTGCTGATGAAAAAACTGATTCCCAAGCTCCTACTATACTTCTTCTCTTCCACAACATTTCAGACAATTCTGACATGGAAGAGTCTGACACTAGGAATTCTAATGCCTATGGCTACCCTGTCCTTGCTGTACCTGAGACCATTCCTGTTCTTATAAGCTGTGTTCTGGAAAGACTACAACCACTGTCAAACCTTTTGCTGACGCCAAGCAGATTGTTTAAAACTCTACCTTGTTCAATCCAAGAGGCTGCCTGTCTTGGTGGAAACCTCTGAAGAAGCTGCTGAGGTGGCTGACGCTTTTTTCCAGAATGTCTCTATATTACTTCCCCTTCAGAAAGTTTATCAGAAGTTTCCTGGCCTCAGGTGTATGCTAGAAAAATACAATAAGTAGTTGGCTGAGGCACAAGATTTCTTGGCTGTCCTTCTCCCTTTTAGATGTATGACTACTTGTGTAGAGATATACATTCAAAAGGTGAAGATTAAGGCTGTCCTTGACACTGGGTTGCCAGTCAATGTTGTATCCTCCAAGTTAGTGAAGAAAATCAAGCTATCCCCAAACCTCAGCTATCATCAGATCTATGATACAGCTGTCATATCTGACACAGACTATTGGTGTGTACATGGCCCTCCTATGCACTTTGGAAAAATACTCCTTGCTGCCCCTGCTGTAGTTCTGGATTATAAGAGTTATGTTCTGTTGGTAAGTACCCAATTCCTCTGAGAGTAAAATGGGATCATCAACATGAAGGATGGGTACCTGTTTATCCTTATATACAAAGTTCCTCTCATCTTTGAGTAGCCCATTAAGATGCTTGACAAGCATCTCAAGATGTGTACCCTCAAATACCCTTCTGGAATCTTCACACTAAATTACTGCACTCACTCCTCAAATATGAAGTGCCCTCCTCCATTTTGCCCTGAAGCTGATTAAGTCCCCCTCTTGACTACCTCAACTGTGACCATTCTGCCTGGGTCTCAAGTCATAATTGACTCTCAGATCTCTTATGAATTTCCTGAGTATACCTTCCTAGAGCTATACTCCCCTTCCTCTTTAGGGCGTAACAAACCTCATCTCTGACCTGGAATACTAGACTCTTCTCACAAAGATACCATGCAGTTAATTATGACTAACCTAAATCCTGTACCTATCACCATCTCTAGGGGTCAATTGGTTGGCTATGGCCAAAAAAATTGTGCCAGATGTTCTCTAGCTGCATTATTTTGGTACCTTCTGTGATTTCAACCTACAAGAAGAAGAACTTCAAGTGTTGTCCTTGTTTGATGCTGAGTATTTCCCAAAGTTGTCTCCTGTACAACAGAAAGAAGTTCTTGATCTGCTTGACCAGTTTTTCAATATCTTTTTCAAAGACTGTACATATTATGGCCTGGATAAGGATATCATACATCAGATTAATATTGATGATGTTCTTCCTTTTCAAGAAAAGCCCTATAGACAAAGTAGAGTAGAGGATGCTCAGGTGTCCAAAGAACTCAAACAGTTGCTGGATTCTGTACTAATTGCTCCTTCTCAAAGTCATTATGCCTCCCCCTTGCTCATCCTGAAAAAGAATGATGGAGGTCATTGCATTATGATGGACTATCAACAATTAAATTCATCAATCAATAGGGATTCTTACCCCCTACTGCACATAGATGATGCTCTTTGCCGCCTTGGAGGTTCTGATTTCTTCTCATCTATGTATCTGGCTACTGGCAAGTCAGTATCTCTCCCAAAGACAGACATAAAGCCATCCTTATCACCTCTGAGGGATTTTTTGAACCTATATGTATGCCCCAAGGGCTTTGTAATGCCCCTGCTACGTTCCAGAGGTCTATGGACTCCATAGTGTGTAATCTGAAGCTTTCTTATGTGCTAGTCTATTTGAATGATATTAATTTATTTAGTACCACATTCACTGATCACCTGGCTCATTTTAAAGAGGTGTTCATCAAGATCAGAGAAGCTGGACTCAAGCTGAAACCTTACAGATGCACCTTCTTTAAAGATCAACTGGAATTCTTAGGGCATGAAGTAACTCAGACTGGAATACTTCCCATGACCAAGAAAGTAGAAACCATTGACAAAGTGCTCACTCCACTTCTTTGATAGAAGTCCAAGACTTCTTGAGCATGATGGGTTACTACAAAAATTTCATCCCTGAATTTGCTGGCATCAGTGAACCTTTAGTCCAGTTGTTAAGAAATGTTACTTTCAAATGAACTTCCATTCAACAGCGGCTTTTGAGACTCTCAAACAAAAGTTGAAAGAGACTCCTATCCTTGTATACCCTGATTACAACAAGGATTTCATTCTCTACACTGATACTAGTGACCTTGCCATTGGTGCCATTCTGGAGCAACTTGATGATAAGGGTGTAGACCATCCAGTAGCCTATATCTCCAGAGTCCTGAACAAGCATAAAAAATTACAGTGTGACCAAAAAGGAATGCTTAGCTGTGCTTCATACTGTCAAGCAGTTTTGTCACTAAATTTACAGCATGCACTTCATTGTTGTCACATATAATACCCCTCTCAAATGATTACAGCAATTGAAAGAACCCAAAGAATGCCTGGATAGATGGGATCTTTGACTACAAGGTTATGACTTCATAGTACTCCATTGCCCGGGCATGCAACATCAGAATGCCAATTGACTCTCACAAATGCCTATCCTGGCCGTTTATCCTGCTGAAGAAGACCAACTTTCAAATTTTTTAGTCACCCCTCAGCATGGGATGCTGAAACTAAAGATACTTGCTTGGCCCTACAAGAACTATCTCAGGATACTCTCATCTACAATCAACAGCTGTTCAAAAAGGTTCAGCACCAGTATCTCCTTTACCTTTGCCAAAGTCTACAGCTGTCCCTTATCCTGCAAGCTCATTGTGAAACTTGACATGGAGGAATAGCAAAGACCTATTATTGGCTTCAGAAGCACTACTACTGGGAGAATCTCTGCCTGCTGATTCCTAATGTTCTGGCTAGTTGCCATGATTGCCAATTTAATAGACTTTGCGCCGCCACCCATGAGTTTAAACTGGTGCCTCCTCATCACGCCTTCCATACTGTCAACATTGATGTGGTAGGTCTCCTTCCACAATATATATCTGGATGTTGATTCATACTGATTGATGTGAATTATTTCAGCAAATGGGTAAAAGCTATACCTACCAAAGGCATCACAGAAAAGATAACTGCTGTATCTATTTTGCAAGACATTTTTTATTTCCATGGATGCCCTCAAGTGCTACTTTCTGAAAATGGATCCAACTTCAATGCCTTCCTGGTAACCTCTTTAGTAGAAGCGCTAGGGACCCATCAATCCTTATCTGCCCCTTACAATCCTTCTACTAATAGAGCTTTGGAACAGGATAACTCTACATTGGTATCTATCATGGGTAAACTGACCTACTCTGATGCTGTCAACTGGAATTTGTACTTGCCAGATGCTCTGTTTGATTATGGCCTCAGAAAGCATAGGATTACCAGTTTCTCTCACTTTGCCATGATATACAGAAGAGAGGCTACTACTCCTTCTCTCTTAGAGATGCAGCTCCCTATCTCTGATGATGCCTCTAACCCTGAAGAGCATATCAAAGGTCTAGTCAACTGCATAATTGACATCCAAGCCTTTGTGTATGTTTCTGCCTAATAGACAAAGGCTCTGGAACTAACACCAAGCAATGCCACCCGCGCTCCTCTCCTAGTGTTCCAAGTTGGAGATCTGGTCCTCTAATATCAACATTGAGTAGGAAAAAGAGCTCAAAAGTTATACTCTCTGTGGATTGGTCCTCTAGAAGAGACCTTCAAACATGGTGACAAGTACACTGTCAAACTGTTTTCTATAGTACACCTCTTTTCCTGAGTTCACACCAAGTTTCTCTGCAAGTACAGGCAACCACCAGAATTAACTCATTCCGCAAGTTAACTTACTATATGTTGAAAATAAGAATTAAAAATACTTTAATTTCAACAGAATTAGAAAGTCAGAATTAAGTTTTTACTCATGCAGACTACTAAATGTTGACACTTTTTTAATAAGCAGAAACCTGTTTCCTGAACAATTTACTTATAAATTAAGCTTCAAACTACTTTATATAGAGTAATATGATCATTTAGAATCCAAAACCAAAATAAAGAATAATTCAAAGCTATCTAAAAATATTAAAAAAATCCACTTAAATGAAATCCACTATAAAATTAGCTATCTTTACTATAAAATATTTTTTCCACTTATAAAGATAAAAAAATCCAATATACCAAAAGGTACTACATAAAAATTTACATATCATAGGAAAATATAATAATAAGAAACAGTAATATAAATTTTTTACTGTAAATTCAGAACCTGAATGTAAAAATGTGGGATTTTCAAATCCTTGGTCTGAATTTCAAATCACTTTTGTGGGCAACTCAGCTGAGTGAAAAATAAAATATTTAATAAAATCAACCATTTAATTTGACTTTTTTGGTTTATTTAAATTGGCAAATTTTTAATCCCTTGAGCAGATAACTCAACTAAAAAAAGACAAAACTCAGTAAACAAATGCAGTATACATGAATCAGAAATGTGGGATTCTAATGTACAATTTAAGATTTTCTGTATGTCAAACAAATCATAGACATCATGTAAAATTTAACAAATCTGAAATTGCAGGATTGTCAAATCCAAGAACCAAATTCAAATCAAAAATGAGGTGAATTTGAAATAAATATAATTTATGGGTGTCTCAAAAAGGATGCTAAAGGATCTAGAGTGGATTTGCGCTAATTCTTTTAGGAATCATAGGCATTCTCAAAAATCACCCTATTTCATTTTAGTGCGGCTAAAATTTAGATCCTACTATTCACAAAATTAACATATTTAACAATAAAATTGACTAAAATATACACTCCTCTTTTTGAGTTTAAGTTATTTAATAAAATTTTATTATGTCTTCTTCCAATAACAACCAAGTCAACAAGCTGCTCCCTGGCCTTGACAAAATCATGCAGGGCTACGCTGGGTCACTTAACGGTGAAGCCTCTGTCTATGGCCACTCCCAACCCGCAGGCCCCTCTGCAAGCACCACCCAGGAGTGTGTTCTTTCTCCTGCGTCCTCAAGCATGGCCCTGTTTGTCCATCACGCACAGGCAGCTGCCAACCCAAATCACATATCAGCAATGGCATCCAGAATTGACCAAGTGAGCCATGGGGCCACCAATGGAAGCCAGAATCCAGAAACAGCCAATAAGATGGCACTGTCTGGTTCTCAAGGCAGACACAACCACCTCTAGCCAATCAGCTTGCAATATGTAGAATAAAATTAATCACTCTGGAGATTGTTCTTGAAATGGTTGAAAAGCAAGGGATTCTTATGTCCCTCAGGGAAATTGCGGCTGCAATGGGTTTTTCAAAGTCCACTGTGGCTGCAACCCTGCAAGCCCACGCCAACTGTGGCCCCTCTACCAGGAAGACTCCAACTGGTGCCTTTACTTTGACCAAAGGTGACACAGCCCATCCCCTTATGATGGCCATCATGGAACATGACCTGTGGATGCCCCTGGTCCAGGTACGTCTCAAGCTGGGACTCTGTGGCATATTCACCAATAAGAGAACAGTGAATTTGTGGATGCACAGAGTTGAGGTTGCTGCCAGAAGCTTATATAATCAGGTTCTCAGTGGCCCCAGTTTGGTGGATATCAACCCCTATAATTCAACTATCATTAATTTTGTTAAAGGGAGGGCAATGAGGGCCCGGAATGACAGAATCTTCCTTTCATATGCCAAGATTTTGGTAAGTATTCAAGACTTTGGAGAAAAGTGAATCCAGTCTGACGCATACAAGTGTGGTCCAATCTTGTATCATTTTGTTGGTGTTTTATTGGCAGTTTCCCCACTGGGTGTCAATTATTACTCAGCAATATCAAACACCGCAGATGGGTATGCCTACCAGACAGAGCTCAAGGCCATGCTGGAGGAGTGGGTCACACAGCAAAAAGTGTACACAGTTGTACTGAGTGCCAAAATGGAGCAGCGGGAATGGGCAACCCAAGAAATCAGGGTTGCAGGGCACACCTGTTGATCCTATCCCACCAACCACACTGACATGCATCTTTCAGATTTATGTCTTTACAATTTTGGTTCCACACTCAGGCGCTTAAAGCCTGCCACATACAACAAACTGTGGACCCAAATTGATAAGGGTTATGAGCTTTTCTCTTCTGTGTTTGTCCAGGGCCTATCAGATCATGTCATTTTCTATGCAAGTGATAGTGATAAGTCCAGAAAGGACTCCTGCCTTCCCCATCACCCATCCATTCATTTTTTCAAGCCTGCATACATGACAGAAGGTGAATTTGCGCAATTGAAGCAATCAGCTCTTGCTGCCCCTTCCCAGTCAAACAACCCTGCCTCCCCAACCCCCATCAAACCACCTGCCTTCCAACCCTGACTCCCAAACCACCGCCCATCCCCCCACTATCCATGTTGCCGTCCCTTTTACAGGCACAGATGAATACAATGTTCATTCTGCCCAGTCCCTCCCCTTCTCATCCTTTGATGAGTAAAATAAATCTTTTCTTTGTGACAACTTATTAAAGTTGATATTATTTCTTCCAATTCATAATCAATAACTTATTTTTTATATTATTGTCATTCCATATAATTAATAAAATGGTATACATCTGATACAGTAACATATAATTATTTGCATGAATATTTTTCATCATTATTAATAAAATAAAGACCATAAATGTAAAATTATATTGGTATATTGCAATTAGGCGTCAACTCTTGATATTTAGATATTATGTGCATAGCTCAATGCAATTTGTTTAATAAAATTCATTGTAAACTTGGCATTTTTCATTATAATTTATTAAAATAGACTGTGTTTATATTAGGGAGTCATTAACACTTAGTACAATTATTGATACATAGTACAGTTTACAGCTTGTATATTTACCTATTGATAATAATATTGTAAACATTTTTAGTCGTATTTTTTGAGGTAATAATAATATAATGGATCAATAAATTACTGTTTATGACCATTAATTGGCTGATTTTCTTTGCTGTGACAATTTTGTATTTTCTGATATTTACACACTGGTGTCCAATTGGTTGGCTTCACATCCAATTGCACAGGCAATAGAAAACAAGCCGCCACCCCAAGACCGGATGTGGTCAGGGTGGCAACTTAATTTCCCATTGTCTGTGTGATTGGATGTGAAGCCAACCAATTGTATACTAGTGCATAAATATAAACAAATGCACTATTGCCACAGCAAAGAAAAGCAGCTAATTAATGACAATAAACAGTACAGTAGTTTTAAAAGCTATGGCGACAACCAAAAATACCTCAGATTTAAACAAAATGATTTCAGATTTATACAAAATCCAACTCTCAGGTTAAAATATACACTCTGTTAACAGGGTTTATTGGTGTTAATGGGTAAAATGAGTCAACACAGCAACAAAGGGCTCACACACAAAGCAAAACCATTCAAAATACTTCCAAAATACATTGATTCACAAACAAAATGGTGTGATTTGACTTTTGGTGTACATATGTTTACTATGTGAATTGGTGACAAAATACACCCAAGCAAGGTGTGTCAAAACGCAAACCAAAAAAAAACACAATAGCAACTCACTACGTAAACAAAATCACTCACACAATGTGTGCAATGGATTGTAATCATGAATGATACCAAGGTATCTAAAATAAGACACAAGATCTGAAACATAAATTTAAAAAAAATTGTGTTGGATGTTTGAATTTAGCAGTAAAATCTAGGAAAATGGGTGGATATTTTTTGAGTATTCTGTAATGGGCGTTGTAAAACCAAAAACAACTAATTAAGAAATAAAAAATCTATAATTGGGATATTGGGTGGGAAAAACTCTAATTAAATATCCATATTCAGATAAAAGCAAAAAATAAAATTAGGGAGTAACTTAGTTGAATTTTATTAATATTTTATTAAATTTTAAAATGGAAGGAACACAAAACCAGAGTACCAATACACCTGTTGTGCACCACTGTTGCAGTTGCCCCCGCGGGTCAAAGAATAGAGTTAGTGCAACCCAAGTGCCTACTCAAGGAGGAGACAGAAGAGGAGAGTTCCATAGTGATGCTGCACTGACACAGCTGGTTTAAGGAGCACAAGCTGCTAGGGTGCAGAGCATAAACCCTTGGGTCCCAAAGCTGACCCAGAAGCCCACCAAGGTCATCACTACAAAGAAAGTTAGAAACAAGGAGGTAGAACTTACTTTGTATGTGTTTGATGTTGTGTACCGGCAAGAGTTGGTCCCGTCAGCCATGCTGGAGAAGGTGAAGCCTGTACTTGATACTAGCTACAAGCCCTACGTCAGTGATGGCAATCAGGAAGAGGACAAGGAGCCTGAGTTTTATCAAACCAATGAGGAACAGCTGGTGTTAAAAAAGGTTGCAGCCTTCTATACCAAGGTACCTATGCCCTGTGTTGCACCCAATGCCAACGAGTCAATCCCCACCGCTAAAAAGCCCGCCCAGAAGCGCATCCCTGATATCAAATGCATCATCCTGCTTAAGCTAAAGTGGGAATTGGGTGATTACAAGGCAGCGCAGCCCTTGTTGGAGTGGATCCCAAGTACGCCAGCAAGACTTTCCAAAAATTCATCAATACTGGTTGTGTCCTTGCCGCAGAGAAATCCTTGCGTGTTTCTACCATGCTCACCAAGGAGCACAAATGGGCAATCTGCCAGTGGATCACCTGGGACTGCCATCTTGAACTGGCAAATATACAGGCCATGGTTAAATCTACTTTTGGGATTGAGGCCTTGATTTCCTTTTACTACCATCTGGGTCATTATTTGTTAGATTAATCTGTTTCCTATTAACTGTGCTACTTAAAACTTTAAAATTTTGTTTTAATTTTCTTATCAATAAATTTAAATAATTACAACAATTTTATCAAAATAAATCTTATTTAATCCTTATAATATAAAACCTATATTAAATTTATCATTTTCTACTTACAGCTAAAGTAAACTGTATTAAAAGCTAGTAACAATCTTATTTCATATACCATTATTTCTTGAAAGCTGATTAGTACAAAATGACATCATTCTAAAAAGAGCAACATAAAAATACAATAAAAACTGATATGATGCTTTTTGTTGGAAATTAAATTGTTGCCTAAAATCTTAGCTTTTTTAAAATATTTATTTTAAAATATAATAATTTTTGAATTCCTCTTTTTAAAAAGAGGGTAGATAGCTTTTTTGCATATTTAATAAATAAATAAATAATTTTGGATTTGTTTTATAAAAAAATCTGGTAAAAAGTTAAAAAAACTAAAACTAAAACTAAAATTAAAACTGAACTTTTATTGAAATTTCAGTGATCTCATTTAGCATAAGTAATTTATTCTTAAGTTAGATTTTATAGAAAATATATAATAAGAACTTTTAAGAGAATAAAAGTTTTTCTTTTCAAAATTTTAAGTATTTAATATTAATAAAATAGCTTTATACAACTATTTAATAAAATTATATCTTTATACTGTATGCTAGAGATAATTAAATAAAGTAAGATTTTGATACATTCTTTTTTATGTTTGAATTTCTTTATACATATTAAATTTTATAAAAGTTAAAATTTATTTAAACTAAATGAAAAATGATCTTAGTCATTGTATCTATAAAAATAAGATACAGATTTAATTATACAAGCAAATATTTATATGTGATTAAAAATAACATTTTTGTTTTGATAGATTTAAGATATATAAAGTTCATTTTTTAAGAACTGTTAAAAGTTATAATAAACTTAAGTTTATTTAAAAAAAGGTTTTTGAGTTGGTTACTAAAAGTAAGCTAAATAATAATTTATACTTTAAATTTAGTTTACTGATTAAAATATCATACTTTAAGAATCAATTAGCATATTTCATTTCAAATAATAATTTTATAAGCTTACATTCAAACCCACTCCAAGATACTAAATTGGTATTGAAACATAAAGTTGCAGCTAATTCTGAAAGCTGAGATTAAGGGCTTTCTAATGATACTAGTTTGAGCGAGATTGAAGTACTATTCGCGGAAATATCAACAGTTAACCAGAATATAAAAAGGGGTAAATAAATAATGATATCAGACTTCAGGGGTGATATTGATAAATTAAGGAGATCAGTTGGGGGTCAGTTGGGGATTTATTCCTGTAGTGCAAAAGCTCAGCTAACATGATATTTAAGAAGCTCAACTTTACAGAAATTTACTTTACAATCCACACCTCTACTCCTCTCTGATAACTGCACATCTATTTCCAAGCAAGAACTGCCTGAACCAAGCCAAGGAACCCAACCACTATCATTATGGAACCTATCAAGTTTGCACCTCAGATGACACCCTTCTTCTCACTGGGGGCTTCTACTAAGAGAGAAAGAATCTCTATGCTTAAACAAACATTCCTTTTTACTGCTGGCAACAATCTTAACAGCTTTGTTGAGCATTTCTTATTAAAAACAGAGTTTGGAAAAAGTACCTTCTTATCTGTCATACAAAATTCTAAGACAGATGATTTCCTTAACAACCTAAAGGAATTGATGTCAGAGTCCCCTGCCAAGCACCTTCCTTCCCTAAGAGCATTGGTTACATCAAGCTACAGTATGAAAGAGCTTTGGGATCATGGATTTAAAATGACAAAGAATGAGTAATCATATTCTAAAAAAATAAAAATGCTAAAAAAGCATCATTAAATTCAAAAAATAAAAAAGGAAAAAATGATTTAGTAAAAAAAGAAAGCATAAAAAATATTTTAAAAAATATATTAAAAAATTCATTTCCAACTAGCCAATTCACTAAAAAATCCCCTGGATTGATTTATGAAGAATTACAAAAAGAATTGAGTGAATTCTCAACTAAAATAAAATACTTATTATTGAAAACAAAAAAGAAATTTATGAAGATATGAAAAAAAAACAATATTTCTATTTCACTTTCCACTTTTTATAAGCTTATTCCTAATAATATAATTAAAAGCAAAAAGCAAACTGATATGTGTAACATTTGCAACTTAAAAAAATCATTAGAAATGAAGAAAAAGGATTTGAGTATAAAGAAGTTGCCATTGCCTAAATCTATTAAAGAAAATTTGGAATCTATTGACCTACATGAAAAATTTTATAAGCATCAAAATAAAGAATATATTAGTGATATAAGTAATCTTGATAATAATTCATGTGTTATAGTAATAGACTATAAAGAAAACTTTAAAATAGGTGGGGGTCCTATAGAGACAAATAATTGTTTTTATGAGAAAATACCTATTTCTTTATTAGGATTTGCAATTGCTTTTAAAGAAAATGAGAAAATTAAATATGAGTATCATGACTTTTTATCTGAAATTTTATCTCATGGCTCTTTGTTTTCAGGTCAGTGTTTGATAAGTCTGCTTAAAAACAATAAATTTAAGAATATTAAAAATATTAAAGTTTAGACTGATAATGGTAATCATTTCAGATCTTATGAATTCTTATATTATCTTTTTAAAGAGGTACCTAAAATTATAAAAGGAACAATTAAGCTTAATAGATTTTTTGAGTGTCATGGCAAAAGTATTATAGATGGTCATTTTGGTGTATTATCTAAAATATTTAAACAAAAGAAAAATGAGATGTATATAAAAAATATAAATGATCTCAAAATGGTTTTTGAGAGAGAGGAAGAAAGAAAGGGTCTATATGAGACACTTGTAAATAATTCAGATGTTTTCTCAAAAAATCTTTTTTCACATCTATGATAGAAAATCTAGGCCTAAAAAAAGCTGGCTTGAAGTCAAAGCATTTTATGTTAATCTTTCATATTTAATGAAAGATAGTGAGCTGTATGTTTCACCTTTGAAATTTGAGGATATTAAGGAGTACTCCAAAATAAATTATTGTGCAAAGTTCTGCACAGATGACAGAGAAACAAAGAGAGCTGATACTACTAAAGGATTAGTAGGACATGTTCATGAAGTTGGACGCATAACAAAAACTTATATTTCACATAGGGTAAATAGTATTTTAAATTCAACAACTTTTTTTCTAAAAATAACTAAGAAATTAATTATATGAGCCAAAGATAGGGTAATATCAATTATAGCTTTGGGGCTGCTATTACTCTCCCATGCAACTCATATATTTAATTCTTGGCTTATTAAAATAGAAAAAAGGGTTTTAGCAAAAAATACAGTTAATAGAAATAATATTTATTTCTAATATTTGTATATTTTACACTATTAAACTTTTCTTCAGTAAACTAAGCATTATATTAATGTTCAAAAAACATAAATTTATGACTTAAATGATACCAAAGAAGTTAAAAGGCTTTGAAATGCTTAAGCTGGCACCTTGGCTTAATCTAACAAATAATGACCCATCAGGTGAAGGGAATGTGATTTTCTTGGAAAAAGCTTGGGGTACCCCCACACACCCCCCAACATAGACCCAAAAACACGCAGAGGCGCCTCCCCAAACCAAGGGATAGCAAATACAATTACAAACACATCCCACCAGCGCAAGCAATGGCTATGCCCCAAAGGCCAAGACAGGATGGCTGGCGTGCTGCAGCCGTGCCACAGCATACTCAATGGTGGCTCTCCTTGGTCAAAGGGGTTGAGCTTTATCAAAGATATGGGTTCATAACAGCAGGACCTTTCTATCATTCCTCCAATTGGTCCAGGAGCACCTGAGGCGCATGAGCCCTGGCTTCACCAATATCATTGTGTTGGACAATGTTGGTCTCCATAAAGTGGCTGATATTCTTGAGGAATTCCCAATGACTGACACCAGCATTGCAGTGGGCCCCCAGCAATTGGCCACAGCAAATTTACGCCTTCTCTTCCTCCCAGCCTATTTTCCCTTCCTAAATCCCATTGAGGAAGTCTTTGGGTGGCTCAAGCAAGTTGTCAAGCAAGGAACCCCAACTGGGACTAAGGACCTCTTTGATTTGCTGCAGGCCAGGATCCATACCCTCCCAGCTGAGACTGTGGCCAAATTCTATGGCCACACTGATTTGTTTATCCCCGCGTGCCTAGCCAAACAGCCAATCAATTAAAGGCTTAGTGTGTTCAATTTTTTTATATTCTCTTATTTACTATTCAAGATTTATTAATTATCATTTTATATTTAGATGTTTTCACGCCCGCAATCACATTCAGAAGATCCATCAATAGATGCAAGTAATTTATTTATTTTATTATATTTTTCCATCTGAGGTAATCTCAAATGCTCAATACTGGATTACGCAAAAATATTTAAATCACTTTGGTCAAATAAATATAAAAAAGTTTTAAAAAAATTAAATGTAAAATGTACAAATTAGAATTTATTTTATTAACGTATAATTTTATGCTTTTATGAAAACTGTTTCTGCAATATATTTTGCAAAACTGGTTTGCTGAAATAAAAATTATAAAAATTTATTATAATAAAAATACTATAAATTGTAATAAAATTTATTGGAATCATATTTTTATTGTGTGCGCCTGTAGTGGGTTCTTTGGTATGTACCCACCCCGCAATGGAGATGACACACAACCTCCACTGCCATACCGTGAGTGATGGATACACCCTTATTGAAATACTCCCTCCTGCTGGTGAAAGGCAGTAGGGTCAGGTGAGAGTGAAGCAGCAGCTTTTCAGGCCGGGCTACAAACCCATATATCCCAGCCAGGACCAGGGCATCCTGGATTACATGGTCCACTGAGTCATATCCAGGGAGGACCTTCTTCCTGTTGAGTGCAAGCTGGGCCTTGTTGATTCCCAGAAGGACCCCATCCAGGTCCTCTACAGATGCACCCATCCCAAAGTAGAATAGGAACCCCAGGTAAACTACCAGATGAAGCATTTGCCCTGCAATGGCTTCCATAAACTCACAAAGTTTATTATAGACTGTGCTGATCTCCTTGTTGTGCCTGCTTCTTGTGAAGGTCAGCTCCATGGCTGCAGGGAGCCCTGTCTTGTTGGCACTCCAGGCCAACCCAAAGTTGGCCAGGAGGATTTTTGTCTTCTTTATGGCTGTTGCGTCTGCAATAGCCAATTTGCCCACCGCGCGCCAAAAGTTCTCCGATAGGTAAGAAATTGTGTGCTCCAACGGGTAGCAGAAGCAAGCAGCCGCATGGGCCAGGCCCATCTCCAGTACATTCTTGAATGGGAGTGTCACCAGGACGTCCCATAAAAGCTCAATGGAGTTTACACAGTAAACTCTACTGAGGAAAACTGGGTCCAGGCAGACCAGTTGGGCATCCTTGTAGGCAGTAACTGCCCACTTGAATGCCCCTTTGGCATGTGTAAGTTCTGTCAACGCCTCCTGCAGCATTAGAAAGGACCTGTGGATACAGTCCTCCAGCTCCCGCACAACAGGGGGAGGACAGATGCAATTGCCTTGCCACATGAGTGGTATAATTTTCATAAAAGGTGGCTGGGACAAAGGATAACAGGATTTGGTGGAGTTTGCCATCTAAAGTTTCTAAGAAAAAAGGTGAGTATTTTTGAAAACTTATTAATTTTGTTTTTTAGGCTACCTTCTTGTGTTTCTTCCTTGCCTGCAGCCTTGGCTGGCTTGGAAATTCTTGGTGAAATCAATTGTGCACGCAATTTGGTATCCTCTGCCCTGGCACACTTGGCAGGGTTGAGATGTTCATACATCTCTGGGTCATCAACCCAGACAGACGGCACAGAAAGATTGTATGCCTTAAATTGCAGGCCCCTGGCCACAGTTTTTTGAATATTTAGTAAGCGCTCAATTGTCTTCTGTGGGGTGTCTGGTATTTTGGTCATAAGGTCCTTTGCAGGCACCTTGTCTATTTTGTCCCCTTCAAGGACGGCAGACTTCACTTTGGCTTTGACCTTGCGGTCAATGTCCTTTATTTTGGCAATTGCCAAGTTGAGGTCCTTCAGAAGCTTTTCTAATTCTCTCATTGATTTTTTTACTAACCTTTCCATATGTTTTTATAGCTTTTGCCCCAATAAATTCTGTATTATTTTGATACTGTTGCCTCTTTGTTTATTCCTTTTTGTTTTCCCATCTATTACATTATCCCAACTTTTTACCCATTTTGCATATGTTTTACGCTCATCTTGATATGTGTCGTCTACTTTGTGTTGGCATTGTTTCCTTGATTAACATATTATTTTTGGCGCTTGACATAGCCCCTTGTGAAAATATTAACAACAATTTAGTGATCAGCTAAATTTGAATTAGAAAATTATAGTGTTAGCTGTTTTTAGATAAAGTTGTTACTGATCCAAATTCAAACCCTTACTGATAAACTTTAAGCCAATCAGGAGCCAAGTGATAAAGTGATTGTTGTGGCATAAAGGGTCATTCAATAATTCTTTGGTGCATGTGCGCTAATTAATATGATTGGCTGGATGTTTTGCCATTGTACGCCATTGCTGCTGTGGCAAGTTGTTGATGAACTAGTGCACAATCAGCTGCTGGGTTAGCACTAGTCCACCAACAACTTGCCACAGCAGCAATAGCGTACAATGGCAAAACATCCAGCCAATCATATTAATTAGTGCACATGCATCAAAGAAATATTGAATGACTCTTTATGTCACAACAATCACTTTATCACTTGGCTCCTGATTGGCTTAAAGTTTATCATTAAGGTTTTGAATTCAGATCAGTAACAACTTTATCTAAAAACAGTTAACACTATAATTTTCTAATTCAAATTTAGCTGATCACCAAACTGTTGTTAATATTTTCACAAGGGGCTATGTTTAAGTGCTAAAAATAACTATGTTCTGGATCTAGATACATACCATAGTAAATAAATTATTTTATAGAAATAAGCTGAACATAAAGAATAAAACCAACTATAAACAAAGAGAACATGAACAATTGAAATTCAAAAAAAAGATAATATAAATAAGAAACTTTTTGGTGACAGGGGTTTATTGGGGTGGGGGAGAGAGATTCCTAGGAGGCAGAATAACGCAGGAAGGAAGATGTAGAGGCGGTGCTGGCCTGGGGGTTCTGGGATTGGGTGGGTTGGGCTTGCAGGTTAGGGGTGTTGGTGGCAGGGGTGGAGGCAGGAGGATTTTGCGTGATGGCTGCCATATAATGCTTTTGTATTCCTCATTGGTCATTGGCTGGATGGGCTGGTAAGTGGCAGTGGCCCAAGGTGGAAGGCGCTTATCCTTACGTGATTGGTTGCCCATGTTCACATGGAAAACCATTTGCGCAAACAAGTCAGCCACCATCTGGCGGCCAAAGAGAAAATTGTGGTCAAGGACCCCAAGATAGAGGTCGTTGAAAGCCTGAGGGTGGTGCTCCTGTAATGTGGATCCCATGTTGAAGAAGACAACATCAGCCAGATGGACGTCTGCATGGCTGGCAGGGTAGACTGAGGCCTGGTGCCCGGGTCCCTGGATGGCCTCAAGGGCGGTGGAGCTACCCTCCATCTGGTGGCTCAAGAAAACCTGGTACTTGGAATTTAAGCCATCCCAGGAGTTGATTAATCCACCGAGGATGTGGCTGTATGAGTAGCCATTGATGGTGTCAGGGTTTGTCCAATAGTAGACAAAACCCTTGGCCAAAACAGCCAGAAATGCACCAATGAACATTACCTTCTTGACCTTCTTCCTTCTATTCTTGGCAGCGGCTTTTCCTTGCTTGCCAAAATCATCAAAAGCTATTGATAGCTTGTAATAGGAGATGAACATGACATCATCAGTTAGACTAGTCAGGCATTGAACCAGGGTTGATTTGATGGCAGTGTCATATGGGGAATCCTCAGCACCATCCCATTGGTTGCTGGCAAAATTGATAAGAACCCGTATGGAAGCCACCTTTCCATTCATCCAGAGCTGCACCATGCGCTCAGACACCCATATGTTATAGTGCGCAAGTTGCTTCTGGACCTGGGTCAATGGAAGCTTGGGATCCCGCTGGAGGAAGTCAAGCATGATTGAGTATGCCTCATATATTTGTGACTTGGGGGCCTTCTTGGGCTTCTTGGCTGTCCCAATCAGATTCCCCCTGTTCATCAGGTTGTTGAATTCCCGCATGACAGTAGCTCAGGTAAATTGCAACTGGGTGGCAATCTGTTCCCAGGACAGACCCTGTAGATTTGGTGCCACAATTTCCTGAAGAATTTGGGCAGTGATGATTTGTTGCTTGGGGTGCTGGGCCAGGGGAGCTGAAGCCTGATTGGCTGTATGGGGTCAGGTTGGCTGGCGGCAGGAAGTTGTTCCAAATCAAGGTTGCCATCCTGATTGTTTGGTTGGTGGGCATCTTGTGCAGGGGTGGATACAAGAGCAGGGGCAGAGCTAGACACTAAGTGACTCTCAAACAAGTCAAAGCCATTTGGATTGGGGGACAGTAACAGGTCAGCTTCCTTGTTACCTGCCTCAGAGGCTTGGGTGTAAACAGGTGCCTCCACGTTCTGAGCCTTGCCTCCATTGAAGCTGATCTGGCTACTGTTGGCTTGGCTGCTGGCGCGGTTGAAGATGTTGCTTGTAAAAACCATTGTAAAAACCCTAGGATAAAATCACTAAAAGTAGAAATTTTAAAAAATTAATAATTTATTTTTATTATAATCTCAAGTCCATATTTGAAAGGTTCTCAAAACCTTTTCATACAAATCTGGAGCCACAAAAATGGATAAAATGCCTCTGTTCCTAAATTGGATAGCTGTTGATTGGCTGTTAAATTGATATTTTTCTATTTTAGGCTGCTCATACTACACATCTTGTGTGAGTTCATTTTGTTTTGTGCTTGTGTAATCTTGCTTCTAGATTGCTCAAGTTTTGTTTTGTTTTAGTTCTTCTGTTGGTGCCTCATATGAATCCTGATTGGATTATAATATACTACGGAACAGCATCCATCCATTTCACTTGTTGCATCAGTTCATTTTGTTTGTGGTTTGAACTACACCGCTTGATTCTTGATATAATTTTGTATAATGGGCTAGTGAAATTTTTTTTTGTTTGAAAGTACATTTATTAACTGAAATTTTATAAATTAATTGAATCCTGAATCTTGCGCGACTTGGATTTTGTTCAAATCTGAAATCATTTTGTTTAAATCTGAAGTATTTTTGATTGTCACCATAGCTTTTAAAACTACTTTAATTTATTAATCCATTACATTATTATTAACTTGCAAAATCTGGCTGAAAAGTTTACAGAATTATTACCAATAGGTAAATATACAGGCTGTAAAATGCACTATGTATTAATATTTGTACTAAACAGTAATGGCTCTCTAATATAAACACAGTATATTTCAATAAATTACAATGAAAAAGGCCAAGTTTACAATGAATTTTATTAAACAAATTGCATTGAGTTATGCACACAATATCTAAATATCAAGAGTTGATGTCTAATTGCAATATACCAATATAACTTTACATTTATGGTCTTTATTTTATTAATAATGATGAAAAATATTCATGCGTTGAAGATAGTACTATAAAAACCCTTTTTTATGTAATTCAAGCAAAATGTCAAATATCTACAGCTTAATCAACAAATAAGAGTCAGCTCTCCAAAAAGTGGTCAAGCTTGAACATAACATAAAGGAAATTGTGGTAAATCAACTGTGAAATGAGGGAAGGGCCTTGGTCCAGCAAAACAAAACCACAAAAAATAGCCTGGGAACAATAATCAACAAAGAACACAAGGAAATAGTTTTAAATATACAAAAGGAAATACTCAAGCGGTTAGATTTCAAAAGTGAAAGTTACAACTTGTGGGAATTTGCAAAAACCAATAGAAAGAATACTCAAATAATCAAACTAATTGAAGGAAATTAAATTTCAAAGGAAATCAACACAAATGAAGAGGAAACTGACCAAATGGAAACAGAAGAAATACAAAACACAAGCAAGAAGCAGGAGCACCTCAAGAAATACTGAAAATTTATCAAATAAAAATCAAGAGAAAGCACAAGTTGCAAGAAAGATAAAGAAGATAAGACCCAAGAAATCAAATGAAGAGCAGCCAACACTCATGAAGTTTGCTGAAGGAGTGCCTGTGGCTGAGGGGGCCGCAGGGGAAACAATTAGTAAGTCTTTTTTATTTTTTACTTATATTTACTTTAGTTATAACTATGAATGGGGACAAGGTTGCAGAAGTAGTGGCTTTTACGCCAAGTTGGTTCTACGGAGGTTATCAGTCACTGGTAGCCCCTGTAAAACAAATAAATAAAAAACAAATAAATAAAATAATTCAAATGAATTTGAATAATTTTCCAAATATTGAAGCTCAAGATAGGGAATATTCACCACCCGCGGGGTGCTTGCCGTGGATTAGGGAAACATACAAAATAGGAGCAAATATCAACTTCAAAGAGATGAATGAAATTTGTGGGCATATCAAATTAAACTTTGATGAATATATCTATGAAAGCATTCAATGATCCCCATTTGCAAACATCAACAAATATGAAGAAAAAAACTTAATAAAACGCAGCTTTCAAATAGGAAATAAATATCTAAAAACTGAAATTTTTAATGAATAATTCAAAGCATTATCAAATAAAGTTGGGGACACAGTCCTTGTGAATTAATTTAAAGCCTTTATTTATTTATTTTGGAGAGGCATGAGGGCAGATACAAGTTGGGTGCCCTCTGGAACCATCTTCAAATTCAGCAACACATCCTATATAAACAGATTAGTTCAAATATATAAAAAATTATGCATGTTCTCCAAAAAATATACCTCACAAAGAATTCATGTTACTGTATACCTAGGAATACTGTTGCACTGCATATTAAAAGCAAACATCAAAAAGTTGTAAGATGTACCTATACAAATCAATATATGCCAATTAGCACTAGAACGCCAGAAGACATTGCAGGTGTATAGGACAGTTGAGCACGTCCTGTATGACTCCTTTGCAATGGCATTGTTGTATGGGTACTATGTGCCTCCTGAAAAGAATCTACTAATCAATTTGCTCACCTGCCTCCCTTTTATCAAGCGGTTGGCAACTACTGAGGTGCAGGGCGCCATCCCTCTAGCAATTGCATCCAGGGTTGTACACCACATACAGAAAAGTATGTGGATCCAGTTAGATGTTTTAGCCAAAAATTTGATTTTGGGGTATAATTCCCTAGAATAATTGCATTCCATTTGCAAGTTGCATATCCCTAATAAATTTTATTCCCTTACAAATTAACTTTTTTATTTTTTTAAAAATATTCAAATTTAAATATTGACAATTTAATATTTAAATTTTAATATTAATAATTATATTTTAATATTTAAATTTTAATAATAATTTTTTAATATTTAAAATTTAATAGTTCAATTATAATAGTAATATATCTAAATATATCATAAGACTTTAGTTATAGTTGCAAATACGTCAAATAATAAAAAAATTAAAAAATGTTTTTATTTGCTGTCTTGTTGAGTACAGTTTCCTTTATTACATAGTTAAACATCAGGAACTGATTTTATCCGCAATAGACGGCCTGCTCCACTTATGTTGTAAAAAAGTGATTGTTTAGAAATCTACTTCTTTCCCTCATAATACAATTTGATAAATATATTTGATATGCTTGACCTGCGTCATAAGTACTAATTAGTAAGAGATACATGAAAATCATTGGTTTTTGTGTGTGTGGCTATAGTAGCACTGAAATATTAAGGATCAGATGATGACTTGCAAGGTCCAGTTTGTGGCTTAAAAAAGCCAAAGTACCAACAAGGATCCACAATTGTTTAAATAAAATTAATCTAATTATATTGTTTTTTTAATTTTTTATTTGTTAACTCTACAGTCAATACACTATTTGATGGATTATAATAAAAATACATATCTCTATATCTAGAATAATTAATTTTACTTACCTTTTGTATGTATTCTTAAATGTCTATAATACAATTCAACGTCACATCATTCTATATAAATAACAATTTTTGCGTCCTAATAAAAACAAAATAAATAAAACTAAAAACAATTGATATCTAGAGCGCCCATTTATCTGATTGGCTTGTGTGGAAAGGGATTTGGTGAGGAAGGATTCTGAGTGCTTGTAAAAAACTGCCACCACATAGGTGGCATTGCAAATTGGCTGATCTCAAGAATATTGAATAGATCCTCAGTGTCCTGAGGGAGGCCTTTCTTCACCTTATTTTTGATCCACCCAAAGACTTCCTCAATTAGGTTAAGAGATGGAGAATATGGGGGGAGGAAGAGGAGTCTCATTAGACAGTCAGCCAGGCAGTGGCTGGCCAAACGGCTATTTTTATTGATGGGTGGGAACTCAGACACAACCAGATCCACTTTGTGGAGCCTAACATTATCCAAAACAACAATATTGGTTGTGTCCTGGTAATTAATTCAAAGGTACTCCTTGACAGCTCAGAGAAAATCAAGAAAAGTCCCACTATTGTGGGAACCCTTGATCATTTGGCATTGGTCCAACCTGCAAGGACCAAGAAGCGCAACCATTGAATAGGTCTGGGAACAGACAGCTGCACAATGGGCTACTCTGTCCTTAGACCCCTTCTCAACCCACCCATGCCTAGACCTGAGTGAGGAGAAAAACAACAAATTATTGATTTAGAAGAACTGTATGTTGCCAGTCTCCTTAAGGGCCAGATAAGTCTTGGCATAAATGTGTTGCTCTTCAATTGTTTTCTTGCTGTTCCTATTGTACAGAGAAACTCCAAGGACCTTCCAAGAGAAGCCCAATTTGACCATTGCTTCATATACAAGGGTTTTGGAGACAGAAATCCCAAACTCTGTGGCAAGAATTGATTGGACAGCAAGTGAGTCCAGGTGGCAATCCTTGGTCACCCACTGTTTTATTGCCTCAAAATGAATGGGCTGAAGGAGTTCAGGCTGCTGCTTAGCCTTGGTGTATTTGGCAATTTTCCCAGTGTTGCCATACTTTTTATTGATGTCACCAATATATCTGGCTATGACACCAAAATGGGATGAAATATCCCAAACTGCCATTCCCCCGTTCAAGCAGTTGAGGAGAGCTTCACACTCACTATCTGTCAACTGATGCTGGCGCTTGACAGGTACTGTGGCATCCTGGCTCAACACAGGGGATGGGAACCTTTGTGTAGAAGGTGATATCATACTTGGTTGCGCTGGCACTGTCAATGATGGCATATGATACAGGTGCAGATGGATCTTTAGTGGTGGTCAATGGCTCATATGATGTATCAAAGATGCTGGGGCAGGAAGTAGCAACTCTTGGATCAAGAGTGCAGGGCCAGGTGACAACCAGGTACACAATGGAGGTGTAAGTAACCTCAGTTTTCCCAGTGACCCTGGTATAGGAAACTTTTATGGCAGGCCTTGAGAGCAGCTTCTGTCTTGGATTTAGGCTTATTGATTGGAGTTGGGATGCAGGAGATGGTTGACTGGCTATGACGCCTTGGGAGGCCTGTGTTTTGGCATGACTCCCCTTGAGTTGAGTTTTGGGCCTGTTCTTGGACCCTCTGGGATGCCCTTGTGGATAGGCTACCCCATGGGCTGGTGCAGGAGCAGGTTGGGAATGCAATTGACAGTCCATAAAAATAAAATAAAAAAATATATTTTAGATTAAATATGTATTTATTTGGAGTTATTGGTTTAGTTGTGGGTAGTTATTTTCTATTGAGTTAGCCTTGAATAGTAACAGAATTTCTATATCCGTGATTTGAAGTGTATAATATTGTATCCTTTCCAGTTTTAGATAATTTTAAAGTTTAATCACTTTTTATGTCTAAACATGGTTGTTGAGATTGAGTTTTTCATTTGATTTTAGTTGTGGTGGAGCTTCTTTATTTGGGTTGGTATTTCCTAGTGTGCTTAGTGTACATTAAATTTGGATTCCAGTTCCTGCAATTAATATCTGAGTTTACTAGTGACATTCAAAAATGATTTGAAATTTGGTTCTTAGATTTGACAATCCCGCAATTTCAAAAAACATAGTAAACTTAATGAAAATAGTTGATGGATTTGAACACTTCAAATCTGATTCCAGTTAATTCATTTTGTCCATTGGAAATATGCAGTCCAACTTGAACTTTGCAAAGTGTCTATGAGTTCCTGCATTTTTAAAAATTCAAATAAAAATATAAAAAAATCAATTTAATTAAAAAAGGCCATCATGCAAAAGTGATTTGAAATTTGGACCAAGGATTTGAAAATCCTGTATTTTTACGTTCAGGTTCTGAATTTACAGTAGCATATAATTCTGGACTCTGATGTAGACCCATCATCATGTAAAAGGAATAACTCATCACCTTTGAACATCTTCAACTCATCTTCCAGGACTAACTCTCTTTGAACCATGGCAGATTTCTTATGGGGGAATAGATCACAGTGTTTGTCACATATGTACTTCACTAACTGGTTGAAGACAGGGATGAGCTTCAGGCTCTCATTAATTAGGTGTGTGGTGGCCTCAACTGCAAGATCAGAAGCCTTGATGTCTTTGGATACTGGAATCATTTTGTAGAGGTACCACTTTAGAAGCTTTTCAATAAGATTGATTAGAGAATTGCATGTGTGCTCTCCTTTTTCATTGGTAACTTTATCTCATCCTTCTGTGTTGATCCTGGCAGCACAGCTTCTATCTTCACACACATAATGCTTGCTTCTTCCTGCTCTCTTATGATTGTTGCAATTGAAAACTTAGCCATCACAGACTATACTTTCACCTCCTTTGACAGACATCAGAGTAAAAGACCAAGGGAACTCCTTTGGGAGCTTAAACTCTCCTTTGACATTACATATGTTGTGAATCTTGAGGGGATCTATGGATCAATTGATGCTTGATGGTAGTCAGACAGGTAATCATCAGGATCTGTAAGAGAGGGGGGCTAAACTAACTAAGTTTGGCTCCTATCCTGGGGGAAGGACCCACCAGGACACCATCCATTGCAGGACTGGTATGGCCGCTCATAGGGGCGTCCATAGAGAGGACACAGCAGATATCCGGGGAAAATAAGAGTCCAAACCCATCAGGATCATTCTGCCAAGGAGCCAGGGAGCGCGCTTGGGGGAGGACTCTTGAGCACCCAAGCCTTCTTCTGGGACAGAGATAATTGGGCCCTCAAAAAAGGGGGAATAGGACAAGGAACGTCTGGGGGAGTAATGGGAGCGTTTCCAACAACAGGGAGCTCAAGATCATCACAGGCATGACTTCTCACAACAATCTCACTGGTAGTGTAGATCTCCTAAGCGCGTACAGGAATGTCATCAAAGATATTTAAAAACTGGTCAGGGTTGGTGCCAACATGGAGAAAGGAATCAGAGATATGGTCCCAAAGATCTGGGGAGGCAGACAATATCATTACCAAGGCTGGTGCCAAGGTTAAAACCACAAACTTGAATAGGGGCACCCACATTCTTAGAAAACTGGAGTAAAATTTTCATCAAAGACCCAGATAATTTCATAGAATATTGGTTTCTAGGCAGGTATAGGGGACTCTGCAATAAGAAGAATGGCTCCAAATCACATAGAATGGGCTGGGAACCGTAGCCAAAAGCAAATGGGTTGGAAAGTGAAACAAAAAGCTTTATAGAGTGTATATGAAGCGTAAAAGCAATCAAAAGCAAAGCAAAAACAAAGTTGATTTTAAAATAGGTAATTATATAGAAATTATTACTAATTTTGAAAATTGAGTTGAATGCTTTAAAGCAAAAGGTGTAAGCTTTAACCTGAACGTCAACAACGTAGATAAGACCTTCAGGAAGCTGCTGGAGGACCCAAAAGCAAGGGGATAAGGTAAGGAAGGACAGAACTTTTACTAACACTTTAGAAAATTAAAAGGACTGAGAAAAGGCCCCCAAAATCAACTAGTAAATTTAAGTTTTGAAAATTCTAAACTTTATTTGTAAGAATGAGCAAGCAGGGGACTTTCAGTCCCCTGTCTTGCTTTAAGAAAAGAGTTTAGAATTCATGGTCACCTGATCCAAGGCGCGGATTTGATTGGCCACAGGAGAAATTTTGCAAGGTGAATCCAGTGAGCTGGAGGGTTTTTCAATAATTTCCAACTTTGACTCTGATTGGCTGGGATTAAATGAATAGGGCAGGTCATCATTAACTCCAGTTAAATTGGGATTTAATGATTTGGCAGTAGCGAAACTTGATTGTTTATACTTAATTAATTTCAAGTGTGGTTGAGCCCAAGCCAAAAAATAGCCTAAATTAATCAGAGATTCCTCCCAAGTGAGAACCAAGTTCAACACATTGATATTTACCACCTGGGAAGAGTATTCTAATACAAATCTCTCATCAATTGTATGGGCTAAATCCTCAAGGGAATTAAGGAGCTTGGCTGGCTTCTGAGGAGATTTCTTGGTGCAATGTGGGAAGATTGTCCTATCCAAGGCCAAAGGGGGGGAGTGAATTTACAGGATCTTCTTTATTGATAATCAATGAGGAGGATAGAGGTGCAGATTCATTTGGTGGTAGAGGGAAATTATCTGGAGTTAGATTCTTGCGCTTCTTGGACTGGGATGAGCTTGATTCCTTGGGGCTTAATTCATTTGAGCTTGATTTGTCTGGGGTTGTCTGGGGTTCTGGAATATTGGGTATATTCTTTCTTCTTTGCTTGTTTAGTGGGACCTCATCTCCTTCTTATCCATATCAGCTTGGAGAAGAGGAGGGGGTCAGGGGAGGGCTCTTCACTTTCAGGGTCTGGGGTCATCTCCTTTGCCTTCTGTTTCTTTGGGGGCTCTTTGGCTGGTTTTTTGTTGGAGTAGGGACTTTGGGACTTTCCAGAGGCTTTGGGCACTTTATTGATTGAGTTGGGATTTTTGGTGGCTTCTTGGAAGATTTGTTCTACAATAATTAGAATAGAGTTCATAAAGTAAGAATAATCATGTGAAACATGTATAAAAATAAAAGACAATAACTTGTTTTAAACTTTTATTAATTAAATAGTTTATAGAAGTATGAAAAGTGCTTTTAGAGATGGTTTATTAGTAAAGAATAGAAAAAACCATGTTTAAAAAAAGTTGACATTCTGTTAGTCACAATAGTCAAAAATATTTAATTTAGTTTTTCAGGATAAAAAACACTTTAATTCTGACTGCCTGCATACTGACAGTCAACATAAAACCAGAAAAACACTATGTAAATTGCTTATAAAGCTTAGTTAGTATTTTCTGGAGTTGATTTTTTAAAGCCAAAATTGATTCTTTTTTATTTTAAACAATTAAAGCTTTGCCTATGTAGTTTATGAAAACTAAATATAAGGGATTGTAGAGGGAAGTCTAAAGTACAGCCCTGGGTACTTTGATCTGAATTATCATACCATTGTATATGTGCTTTTTGTTACTGTAAATTCAGAACCTAAACGTAAAAATACGGGATTGTCAAATTCTTGGTCCAAATTTTGAATCACTTTTGCGGGGTAGCCTTTTTTAATTAAATTGAATTCTTTGTATTTTTATTTGAATTTTTAAAAATGAAGGAACTCATAAACACTTTGCAAAGTTCAAGTTGAACTGCATATTTCCAATGGACAAAATGAATTAACTGGAATCAGATTTGAAGCGTTCAAATCCATCAACCATTTTCATTAAGTTGACTATGTTTTTTGAAATTGCGGGATTATCAAATCCAAGAACCAAATTTCAAATCACTTTTGAATGTCACTAGTAAACTCAGATATTAATTGCAGCAACTGGAATCCAAATTGAATGTAAAGTAAGAAACTAGGACAAATCAACCCAAATCAAGAAGCTCCACTCTGGATAAAATCAAATGGAAAATACAATCTCAACAATCATGTTTAGACATGAAATTAAGTGAAATGTAAAATTGTCTAAACTGGAAATGATGCAATATTCTTCACTCTAAATCACTAATATAGCAACCATAAACCCATATAATGATTTATGAGCTACTCTCCTGATGACGCAGAAATTTTTTAAAAGTTTTTTGGCCCCTGGCGTAGCCAAGGGGCCAACAAAATTTTAAAAAATTTCAAGGAAGAAAAGGGAGGAAAAGATAAACCATCAGTTTACTGCACTATGTATTCATGTACTGCTATTAAGGATACTTGATTACAGTAGATTTCAGAAAATACTAATAATAAAATAGAATTATATATTACAATCTGTTTTTACCATGTTGCCTTTTCCTTGTTGTGTTGATAGTTCATTTGCTGTTGATAAGGTGTTTGCATTTAATTGGATGGTTTCACCTCCAGTTAAATGCAAACACCTTATCAACAGCAAATTACTATCAACACACCAAGGAAAAGGCAACATGGTAAAAACAGATTGTAATATATAATTCTATTTTATTATTAGCTTTTTTTAAAATCTACTGTAATCAAGCATCTAAATTTTAGCCGTCCTAAAATGGAATAGGGTGATTTTTGAGAATGCCTATGATTCCTAAAAGAATTAGCACAAATCCACTCTAGATCCTTTAGCATCCTTTTTGAGACACCCATAAATTATATTTATTTCAAATTCCTTGCAATTATGATTTGAAACTTGGTTCTTGGATTTGACAATCCCACAATTTCAGATTTGTTAATTTTACATGATGTCTATGATTTGTTTAAAATACAGGAAATCTCAAATTGTACATTAGAATCCCGCATTTCTGATTCATGTATCCTGCATTTGTTTGCTGGGTTTTGTCTTTTGTTAGTTGAGTTATCTGCTCAAGAGATTCAAAATTTGCCAATTTAAATAATCAAAAAAAGTCAAATTAAATTGTTAATTTTATTTAATATTTTAATTTTCACTCAGATGAGTGGCCTGCAAAAGTGTTTTGAAATTTGGACCAAGGATTTGACAATCCCACATTTTTACGTTCAGGTTCTGAATTTACAGTAAGCAGCAGTGTTTTAGCAATAACCCAGTGAAGGTGTCAACATGGAGGCAGTCAGTGTAGTTTTATAGTGACTCTCCTATTAAATATTGCTTTAATTATATCACTTTGTTTGCTTAGCCAAATCTCTTTGTTGCAATTTAGGTAACACATCAATTTGACACAAAGTTGACATTATAAATACATATATAAATTCTATTTTTAACATATATGTTTTGGCTTAAGTGGACTTCTGGAAATAAGCTATATATTAATCCAATGGATTTACCATAACAATAAATATCTTAGTAATAAAAAGAGCACTATGAAAGTTGGCATATGTATTTTTTCAATGCTTATCTTATATCTATATTTAATAAAAAACTGTAGTATAAAATATAAAAAAATAGTTATTTTTGGAATCTTTTGTATTTTATTAAGAAATTTATGGATTCTTATTTGGGGTTGACATTCAAATATTACACTAGTTTTAAAAGCTATGGCAACAAGCAAAAATACTTCAGATTTAAACAAAATTCAACTCTCAGGTTAAAAATACACTCTGTTAGCAGGGTTTATTGGCGTTAATGGGCAAAATGGGTCAACACAGCAACAAGGGCTCACATGCAAAGCAAAACCATTTAAAATACAGTCTGAAATACATTGATTCACAAACAAAATGGTGTAAGTTGACTTTTGGTGTACATATGGGTCATTATTTTAGGGATTAGGCCATTTTCTAATGCACATGCTGCTCAAGTTGCAGCATAACACAGTTCGATTTTGAAAAAGTAACTAATTACATATTTTATATTTAAAACATTAATAACTCAACAAAAAATTAATATTTTTTTACACTGTAAACTATCAAAATGAAGCTAAGAATCTTATCTTTCTATTGGCGGAAAGATTTTAATGTGTATAATATTCTCAATATTAAAGCAAAAGTTTTAAAAGATTATAATCCAGATTTTATTATATGATTATATATAATGATATAAAGTAGATCACTTCAAAGCTAATAAATACTCTTTTTTAATATACAACAGCTTTTTTTTATTTGAAAAAATTAAAGATAAGATTGAGAGCTCTATTTTCGCATTTTATTTTATTTAAAAAGCTCAATTATTACAGATTTTATGATAGTTTGAAGTTAGGGTGTTTTTATCACTGTTTAGATTGATTTTAAGGTTCAAGTGAGCTTTGAACCTCAAATTAAGCATTTTTTAAATGAATTCTTTAATATTTTATCATTTTAAAAATAAACGGAAGAGTTACAATTAACTGAATACATCATTTTAATTGATTTGCATTGATTACAAAGAGGATATGATGTAATAATAATGTTTAGCTGCTTCACATGTATCACTTGTGCATGAAAACTGGGTATTTAATCAATTCTGCAAACATAAATTCAAGTTCAAACTATAATAAAAGCTATCACACCATTTCTTTCAGAATGGTGTCATTTAGCTTGGCATATAAGAGCTAAAGCACCACAAAGCTTCTAATCCAAAAGACCCCATTCAAAGGCCACATTCTGATCATAACTACTCTAACATTAAGGCGCATTTCAGAGATCTGACCTAATTACAGATTCAAAATACTACCATGTCCTCAGTTAAATTTACTTCTGCCATGCTACCCTTTTTTTCCTTGGGAGCTTCAACAAAAAGAGAAAGAATTGCAATGTTAAAAAAGGCATTCCTCTTTATTGCTGGTGATGATCTTGATAATTTCATCAAGCACTTCCTTACTCAAACTGAATTTGGGAAAGCTCAGTTCCTGCCAACTATTCAAATTCAAAAAGACAATGAGTTCATTGAAAACTTAAAGGATCTCATGAAATCTTCTCCCTAAAAACATCTCCCAGCCTTGCAATCTCTGGTTACTTCGAGTTACTCTTTAAAAGAGCTTAATGATATGGGTTTTAATATAACCAAAAGTGATTTTGAATCCTCAAGAAAAATAAATAAAAATAAAAATGTAAGTTTAACAAAAAAAGCCAAAAAAATAATAACTATTCATTAAAAAAAGAAATAACTAAAAAAATAATTAAAAATTTGCTGGAAAATTCTTTTGAAACAAGCCAGTTTACAAAAAAAGTGCCTGAAAAATTTATAAAGATATAGAAAAAGAGATGAGTAATTACTCAACTGAAATTAAATACTCTCTACTTAAAACAAAAAAAGAAATATATGAAAATATGAAAATAGAAAATGAAATTTTGGTTTCAATTTCTACTTACTATAAATTAATCCCTAAAAATATAATAAAAGTAAAAAAACAAACTGATATGTGCAATATTTGTAATTTAAAAAATTCACTAGAAAAAAGAAGGAGGAATGTGAAAGTAAAAACTTGCCATTACCAAAATCTATAGACAATGACTTAAAGACTATTAATCAGCACCAAGACTTTTATGTTCATCAAAATTGTGAATATAAAAAAGATATTAATGAATTAGATGATGAGTCTTGTGTTGTAGTTATAGATTATAAAGAAAACTTAAAGGTTGGAGGTGGTCCAATTGAGATCAATAATTGTTTTTATTCAAAAAAACCAATCTCATTATTAGGGTTTGCATTAGTTTTTAAGAAAAACAATAAAATTAAATATGAATATCATGATTTTTTGTCTCAAATATTATCACATTATTCTTTATTTTCAAGTGAGTGTTTTATAAAAATTCTTAAATTAGATAGATTTAAAAAATTAAAAAATATAAAAGTATGGACTGATAATGGAAATCATTTTAGATCATATGAATTTTTATATTACTTGTTTAAAGAGGCACCTAAATATATTAAGGGTTCTATAAAATATAATTGTTTTGTGGAATGTCATGGAAAAAGCATTGTTGATGGTCACTTTGGTGTAATATCAAAAACATTAAAAGAGAAAGAAAATCATTTTTATATTAAGAATATAAATGATATTAAAAATATTTTTGAGCAAGAAGAAAAAAGAAAAGAGTTATATAAATCAGCGCTATCAGGCTCAAATATTTCTCAAAAGTCATTCTTTTATATTTATGAGAGAAAAGTTAGGCCTATAAGGAAAGAGCTTGAAGTTAAAAATCTGCGCATTAATCTTTCATATTTGATGAAAAATGGGAAGTTGTATACTTCACCTTTAACATTTGAAAGTTTCTCAGAATATTCTGAGATAACTTATCATTTGAAATCACGTGATGATACCAGAGAAACAAAAATATCAGAAGATGCTAGTGGTGCACTAGGGCAAGTTCATGAAGTAGGGCAGCTTACTAGAGGGTGTACTTTAAATAGAGTTATCAGTCTTTCAAAAACAACAACATTTTTTTCTGAAAAAAACTAAGAATATTTATGATGAGCCAAAGATAGGGTAATAGCATTTATAGCTTTTGGGCTGCTATTACTCTCCCATGCAACTCATCATAAATATTTTTGGTTTGTAGTTTGTAGTAGCACTTAAGATATTTTCAGTAATACTATAAGTTGCAATTTTTAATTCTAAAATTGATGATTTATTTTTAAAAAAAATCATCTAGGCCCAAGATCAATTAAAGTTTTGGAATTTGTTGATTGTATTTTAAGCTTTCTGAATAATTTGAATATGAATAATTCAATTAAGTTATAAAAGAATAAGTCTGGCACCTAGGCATAACAAGAAAAATAATGACCCATATGTTTACTATGTGAATTGTGACAAAATACACCCAAGCAAGGTGTATCAAAACGCAAACCAAAAACAAAACACAATAGCAACTCACTACCTAAACAAAATCACTCACACAATGTGTGAAATGGATTGTAATCATGAATGATACCAAGGTATCTAAAATAAGACACAAGATCTGAAACATAAATTTTAAAAATATTGTGTTGGGTGCTTAATTTGGTGTAAAATATGAGAAAATGGGTGGAAATTATTTTGGGTATTCTAAAATGGGTGTGGTAAAACCAAAAACAACTAACTAAGAAATAAAAAATCTATAATTGGGATTTGGGTGGGAAAAAATATTAATTGAATATCCATAAACAGATAAAAGCAAAAAATTAAAAATAGGGAGTAACTTAATTAAGTTTTATTTAATATTTTATTAAATTCTCAAAATGGAAGGAACACAGCAACAGACTACCATTGCACCCATTGTGCGCTGCAGTTGTGGTTGCCCTGCGGGTCAAAGAATAGACTTAGTGCAACACAAGTGCCTACTCAGGAGGGAGGGGGGAGAGGAGAGTCCATAGTGATGCTGCACTGACACAGCCGGTTCAAGGAGCACAAGCTTCTAGGGTGCAGAGCATAAGCCCTTGGGTCCCAAAGCTGACCCAGAAGCCCACTAAGGTTACCATTACCAAGAAAGTTAGAGACAAGGAGATAGAACTTACTTTGTATGTGTTTGACGCTGTGTACTGGCAAGAGTTGGTCCCGTCAGCCATGCTGGAGAAGGTGAAGCCTGTACTTGATACTAGCTACAAGCCCTACATCAGTGATGGCAATCAGGAGGAGGACAAGGAGCCCAAGTTCTACCAATCCAATGAGGGACAGTTAGTGCTAAAGAAAGTTGCTGCATTTTACACCAAGGTGCCCATGCCCTGTGTTGTGCCTAACGCCAACAAGCCAATCCCACTGCTAAAAAGCCCGCTCACAAGCGCATTCCTGACATTAAGTGCATCATCCTTCTCCGGCTCATGCAGGAATCTGGTGATTACAAGGCGGCTGCAGCTCTTGTTGGGATGGATCCCAAGTACGCCTTGAAGACCTTCAACAAGTTCATTGATACTGGCCAAGTACTTGCCGCAGAGAAATCCTTGTGTGTTTCCACCATGCTCACCAAGGAGCACAAATGGGCAATCTGCCAGTGGATCACCCAGGACTGCCATCTTGAACTGGCAAATATACAAGCCATGGTCAAGTCCACTTTTGGGATTGAGGCCTCAATTTCCTTTTACTACCATCTGGTGAAGGGGATGCGCTTTTCCTGGAAAAAGCTCAGGGTATCTCCCTACAACAGAAACAGCCCAGCTAATATCAAGACCCAGAAAAATTACGCTGAGGCGTACACTGCCCTCAAAGCCAAGGGAATGGTGAAATTCTATTTTATCAATAAATCAGCATTTGCCTCCTTGATGCGCAATGAGTATGGCTATGTCCCCAAAGGCTCCAATGACGGGATGGCTTGGCATGCTGCAGTCCGCGCCACAGCATACTCAATGGTGGCTCTCCTTGGTCCAAAGGGGGTTGAGCTTTATCAAATGATATTGGGTTTGCATAACAGCAGGACCTTTCTATCATTTCTCCAATTGGTCCAGGAGCACCTGAGGTGCATGAGCCCTGGCTTCACCAATATCATTGTGTTGGACAATGTTGGTCTCCACAAAGTGGCTGATATTCTTGAGGAATTCCCAATGATTGACACCAGCATTACAGTGGGCCCCCAGCAATTGGCCACAGCAAATTTACGCCTTCTCTTCCTCCTAGCCTATTTTCCCTTCCTAAATCCCATTGAGGAAGTCTTTGGGTGGCTCAAGCGGGTTGTCAAGCAAGGAACCCCAACAGGGACTGAGGACCTGTTTGATTTGCTGCAGGCCAGGATCCATACCCTCCCAGCTGAGAACGTGGCCAAATTCTATGGCCACATTGATTTGTTTATCCCTGTGTGCCTAGCCAAACAGCCAATCAATTAAAGGCTTAGTGTGTCCAATTTTTTTATATTCTCTTATTTGCTATTCAAGATTTATTAATTATCATTTTATATTTAGATGTTTCCAAGCCTGCAATTACATTCAGAAGATCCATCAATAGATGTAAGTAATTTATTTATTTTATTATATATTATTTTATTATGCCATCTGAGGTAATCCCAAACGCTCAATACTGGATTACGTGAATAGATTTAAATCACTTTGGTCAAATAAATATAAAAATAGTTTTTTAAAATAAACGTAAAATTTACAAGTTAGAATTTATTCTATTAACATATTATTTTATACTTTTATGAAACCCATTTCTGCAATATATTTTGCAAATCCTGTTTGCTAAAATATTATTTGAAAAATTATTTATAATATAAAAATATAATAGAGTATAAATATATTTATTGATATAGAGATAAAATTAAGTGCGCCTATAATGGGTTTGGTAGTATGTAACCACCCTGCAACGGAGGTGGCGCATAACCTCCACTGCCACACTGTGGACGGTAGATACACCCTTATTAAAGTATTTGCGCCTGCTAGTAAAAGGAAGGATGGTAAGGTGAGAATGGAGGAGTAGCTTTTCTGGCGGGGCTGCAAACCCAAAGGTGCCAGCCAGGACCAGGGCGTCCTGGATGACGTGCTCCACCAAGTAATACCCAGGGGGACCTTCTTCCCTTCCAGTGAGAGCCTGGCCTTGTCAACCCCAAGAAGGACCCTGTCTAGGTCCTCTACACTGGCACTCATCCCAAAGAGGAAAAGATACCTAAGGTAAACAACAAGGTGAAGCCTTTGTCCAGCAAAGGCTTCTGTAAACTTGCACAATTTGTTATCTACAGCGCTAATCTTCTTCTCATGCTTGGTTTTGGCAAAGGTCAGCTTCATAGCTGCAGGGAACCCATCTTGTTGGCACTCCAGGCCAGCCTGAAGTCTGCCAGGAGGATTTTTGTCTTCTTTATGGCTGTTGTGTCTGCAACAGCCAATTTCAACACCATGCGCCCAAAGTTCTCCAACAGGTAAGAGATGGTATGCTCCACCCGGAAGCAGAAGCAAGCAGTTGCATGAGCCTGGCCCATCTCCAGTATATTCTTGAATGGGAGCGTTGCCAGGACGTCCCAAACAAGCTCAATGGAGTTTACACAGTAAACTCCACTGAGGTTAACCGGGTCCAGGCAGGCATCCTTGTAGGCAGTAACTGCCCACTCAGATGCCCCCTCACCATGCAAAAGCCCAACCAATGCCCCCCTGGACATTGGGAATGTACCATGGATCCTGTCTTTGAGCTCCTGCAAGACAGGGGGGCATAGGAAAAGCTGTTTGGCCACATGAGTGGCGTAGTTGGAGTAGAAGGTGGGGGGACAAAAGGAACCAGGACCTGGCAGAGTTTGCCATCAACATCTTCTAAAAAAGGTAAGTATTTAAGAATTTTTATTAATTATAATTTTTTAGGTTACCTTCTTGGGTTTCTTCCTTGCCGGCAGCTTCAGCCAGCTTTGCCATTCTTGGTGCAAGCAATTACACCAGCAATTTGGTATCCTCTGCCCTGGCACGCTTGGCGGGTTTGAGGTGGGCATACATCTCTGGGTCATCAACCCAGACAGACGGCGCAGAAAGATTGTATGCCTTGAACTGGAGGCCCCTGACCACAGTTTTTTGAATATTTAGTAAGCGCTCAATTGTCTTTTCTGGGGTGTCGGGCATTTTTGACATTAGTGCCTTTGCAAACACCTTGTCTATTTTATCCCCTTCAAGGACAGTGGACTTCACTTTGGCTTTGACCTTACAGTCAATGTCCTTTATTTTGGCAATTGCCAAGTTGAGGTCCTTCAGAAGCTTTTCTAATTCTCTCATTAATTTTTTACTAACCTTTACATATGTTTTTATAGCTTTTGCCCCAATAAATTCTGTATTATTTTGATACTGTTGTCTCTTTGTTTATTCCTTTTATTGTTTCCCCATTTACTATATTATCCCATCTTTTTATCCATTGTGTATATGTTTTACGCTCATCTCAATATGTGTTGTTTGCTTTATGTTGGCATTGTTTCCTTGATTAATATATTATTTTTGGCGCTTGACATAGCCCCTTGTGAAAATAGTAACAGCAATTTAGTGATCAGCTAAATTTGAATTAGAAAATTATAGTGTTAGCTGTTTTTAGATAAAGTTGTTACTGATCCAAATTCAAACCCTTACTGATAAACTTTAAGCCAATCAGGAGCCAAGTGATAAAGTGATTGTTGTGACATAAAGGGTCATTCAATAATTTTTTGATGTATGTGTGCTAATTAATATGATTGGCTGGATGTTTTGCCATTGTACGCCATTGCTGCTGTGGCAAGTTGTTGATGGACTAGTGCTAACCCAGCAGCTGATTGGGCACTTATCCATCAACAACTTGCCACAGCAGCAATGGCGTACAATGGCAAAACATCCAGCCAATCATGTTAATTAGTGCACATGCATCAAAGAATTATTGAATGACCCTTTATGTCACAACAATCACTTTATCACTTGGCTCCTGATTGGCTTAAAGTTTATCATTAAGGTTTTGAATTTGGATCAGTAACAACTTTATCTAAATACAATTAACCTATAATTTTTTAATTTAAATTCAGTTGATAACCAAATTATTGTTAATATTTTCACAAGGGGATTTGTTTAAGTGCTAAAAATAACTGTGTTCTGGATCTAGATACATGGTATAGTAAATACATGATTTAGTAGAAATAAGCTGAACATAAAGAACATAGCCAACTATAAACAAAGAGAACACAAAAAATTGAAATTCAAAATAAAGATAATATAAATTGAATTTTTTTGGGACCAGGGGGTTTATTGAGGCGGGGAAGAGTGATGCCTAGTAGGCAGAATGGCGCAGGAAGGAAGACGTAGAGGCAGTACTGGCCTGGGGGGTCTGGATTGGATGGGTTGGGTTTGCGGGTGGGGGATGTTGGTGGCAGGGGTGGAGGCAGGAGGATTTTGGGTGATGGCTGCATATAACGCTTGTTGTATTCCTCATTGGTCATTGGCTGGATGGGCTGGTAAGTGGCAGTGGCCTGAGGTGGAAGGCGCTTATCCTTACGTGATTGGTTGCCCATGTTCACATGGAAAACCATTTGCACAAATAAGTCAGCCACCATTTGGTGACCAAAGAGAAAATTGTGATCAAGGACCCCAAGATAGAGGTTGTTGAAAGCCTGAGGGCAGCGCTCCCAGAGTGTATCTCTAATATTAAAGAACACAATATCTTCCAGATGGACGTTGGCGTGACCAGCTGGGTACACTGAGGCCTAGTGCTTGTGTTGCTGGATGGCCTCAAGGGCGGTGGAGCTACCCTCTATCTGATGGCTCAAGAAAACCCAGTATTTGGAATTTGAGCCATCCCAAGAGTCGAGCAATCCACCAAGGATGTGGCCGTATAAGTACCCATTGATGAAATCAAGGTTTGTCCAATAGTAGACAAAACCCTTGGCTGAAACATCCAGAAATGCACTAATGAACGTCCCCTTCTTGACCTTCTTCCTTCCATTCTTGGTGGCGGCTTTTCCTTGCTCACCAAAATCTTCAAATGCAATCAATAACTTCTAGTACGAGACAAACATGATGTCATCTGTTAGACTTGTCAAGCATCTGACCAGGGTTGATTCAATTGCAGTGTCATATGGGGAATCCTCAGCGCCATCTCATTGGTTGCCGGCAAAATTTGTAAGAACCCTAATTGAAGCCACCTTTCCGTGCATCCAGAGCTACACCATACGCTCAGACACCCAAATGCCATGGTGCCCAAAGTTGCTTCCGGACCTGGATCAATGGAAGCTTGGGATCCTGCTGGAGGAGGTCAAGCATTATTGGGTATGCCTCATTGATCTGGTACTCTTTGGCCTTCTTTGGCTTCTTGGCCATCCCAATCAGATTCCCCCTGTTCATCAGGTTGTTGAATTTCTGCATGACAGTGGCCTGGGTGAATTGTAATTGGCTGGCTATCTGGTCCCAGGACAGACCCTGCAGGTTGAGTGTCACAATTTCCTGAAGAATTTGGGCAGTGATTATTCTGCGTTTGGGGCGCTGGGCAGCAGGAGCTGAAGCCTGATTGGCTGAGGGGGGGAAGGATGGGCGGTGGCAGGAAGTTGTTCCAAATCAAGGTTGCCATCCTGATTGGTTGGTTGATGGGCAGCTTGTGCAGGGATGGGTACGGGAGCAGGGGCAGAGCTAGACGCTAAGTGACTCTCAAACAAGTCAAAGCCATATGGGTTGGGGAACAGTAACAGGTCAGCTTCCTTGTTACCTGCCTCAGAGGCTTGGGTGTAAACAGGTGCCTCCACGTTCTGAGCCTTGCCTCCATTGAAGCTGATCTGGCTACTGCTGGCTTGGCTGCTGGCGCGGTTGAAGATGTTGCTTGTAAAAACCATTGTAAAACCCTAGGATAAAATCACTAAAAGTAGAAATTTTAAAAAATTAATAATTTATTTTTATTATAATCTCAAGTCCATATTTGAAAGATTCTCAAAACCTTTTCATACAAATCTGGAGCCACAAAAATGGATAAAATGCCTCTGTTCCTAGATTGGATAGCTGTTGATTGGCTGTTAAATTGATATTTTTCTATTTTAGGCTGCTCATACTACACATCTTGTGTGAGTTAATTTTGTTTTGTGCTTGTGTAATCTTGCTTCTAGATTGCTCAAGTTTTGTTTTGTTTTAGTTCTTCTGTTGGTGCCTCATATGAATCCTGATTGGATTATAATATACTCTGGAACAGCATCCATCCATTTCACTTGTTGTGTCAGTTCATTTTGTTTGTGGTTTGAACTACACTGCTTGATTTTTGCTTTAATTTTGTATAATGGGTTAGTAAAATTTTGTTTTTGGTTTGACAGTTCATTTATTAACCAAAAATATTTAAATTAATTGAATCCTGAATCTTGTGCAACTTGGATTTTGTTCTAATCTGAAATCATTCTGTTTAAATCTGAGGTATTTTTAGTTGTTGCCATAGCTTTTAAAACTACTGTATATTTTTAACTTAATTTACTATCAGTTAAACCAGTGACATGAAATCAGCTTAGGTCTGGTATATCACAGTCTATTTCACTAACACCTAATTTTAAATCATCAAAAGTAGTTAGAAGTTTAGCTGAAGTTTACTTTTGATTTTGCCTCCTATTAGTATTGATAATAAAAGCGCTGTAACAAAGGACCAAGATCCCCAAAGTAACCAATCAGGTGATGCTTCAGACCCTGAATGGATTAGACAAAGAAACATCCACTTAGGGATTAAGCAATGAAACAATTGTGCAATTGCCCTATTGTGACATGGTTTTAAAAGTAATAAATATGTTTAAACGCCTTAAAACAGGTATTCAAAGTGTATCTGGATGGTGCATTGAGTGTGGGTTTAACATCCAAAGTTATTAATAGGACAACAAAATAATTGCCACTTGCCTCCATTAGGCAATGCATGTGAAACCAGTTGTTTTCTTGCACAGCTCTTTCTGCTGTTCATTTCCACTATCCTCCTTTTGACAAGTCTTTATGTTTGTGTGTTGCAACTGAACCAATGAGGATTCAGTATTTGAATTGGCTAAGACAACAGTCCAATATAAAGGACATATTTGATAAGAATAAGGTGCTGTTTATTATAGAATACTGTGATTAATATACTATATGGGGAAAGCTACTGGGCCACAAGGGGGTGGTGTGTTCCATGTAAGGTTCAAAGCCAAGGAATAACTCATGCGGGATCAGAAGATCAAATTGATAGTGCTCCTAATTAGGAGGAAGTGCCCGCAGTTTAACATTGCCATCAGATTGATTCATGTTTTTAGATATGTCAAGGGGCAACTCATTGAGCCCCCCTGTTTACTGTAAGATATGTTAGCAGGCAAGTCTGGAAACTTGGTTGCAACACCCCCTTGCCCCCTGCTTGTTGTCAGACACCAGGATCAGAGTTTGCAGAAGATCTGGGAAGGTCTGCATGAACAACCTTTATGTGGGGATGGCACGGCAGGGGCGCAAGCAATTGTGGTGGAGTTTTTTATGTTTCCTTGGGCATCTTCAATTTGATGGTGTGATTATCATAGATTGCGGCTATCTTGAAGGGCCCCAAGTGGTTGGGTTCTAACTTAGCTGAGTTGGTGTCAGGGATCCAGTCTTGGGTAGCCGGCCCGTTGTTTCCAGGGGTGACCTGGGCCGGGTTTTTTGTGGGCAATGCCCACCACAAGAGGGGAGCTAACTTAAAAAGGTAGGAGATGGACTTTCCCACCCAGGACCACAGGCTGGCAGCCGGGACTATAGTGTCAATCACCCCTGTGAGGGTGATGTACACAATCCCAAACAGCTTACCAGTATAGTTGGTTGGAAGGTCAGATGAGGAAGCAGGCATGGGTTTTGGGATCACAGGTGGTTCCATGGGTAGGTTGTAAGCAGGGAGATAGTTGAATTTCCCCCTGAACAACTTGGGTGTTGAAAATATCCACAGGCCTTATTGGTTGTATCTAACTGCAGATTGAATGCAGGCCAAAGGGTCAAGTTCAAGTATCTTTTCCCGGGTGTAGTCCTTGTATTCAGATTTCAGAGGGTAGTCAGTAAAATGGATGGGTCCAAAGGGTACACCAGGAGGACAAAAAACTGCAGTTGGTGGGGCAGGAGATCTTAAACTGAATTGTTAGATAACAAATACAAAATAAGGCAATAGCTGTGTGAGCCAAATTAACATAACCTTTATTCAAAAATGATGATAAGGTTTGAGTGCAGAATCTATAGGCATATATAGCATCCCGCCTTCAAACTTAATATTTTCCATAAGGGCTTCATCAAAATATTGGTGAAAATGCAGGCAGGTGGCCAGGAGGCCCAGGTGCAGGAGCAGCAAAATGGCACCTTGGCTGGATGTTCTCTCATTGGTCAGAATGTCCAAATTGGTCACTTGATTTCCTTGATTTTTGGCTGTGGTCACAGGGTCGGTCCCAAAGCCTAGGTTTTTCCTTGGCAGTTGAGTTTGATTGGTTACTCAAGAGGACTTCAAGCTCATGAAGTTCACGGGGGCACCTTCTCTGCCTCTATTAGGTAATTTCAGAAACTCCTCCTTGAGAACCATCATAATTGAACCTGTACTGGTATTCTGACTTTGGGACTTAGCAGGGGCTCCAGCTTGCAGGGGCTTAATCTCAGAAGAACGCAGGCAGGCAGGCTCTTGGTCCATGGGGCCAGCGGCCCGCAGGAATTTGGGTTCAGGGTTCAAATCCCACCCTTGGACCCAGGTTTTGAGGGGTAACAAATTATCAATCCTGACATTTGGTGTTGAGGGCGTAGACAGGGTCACCTACAGTGTATCTGGCCTTGAGGTACTTTGTCCCTCCATCAATTTGTTTGAGTTCACTTTCTTGGGCTTTGTCACGCCACTGGCTCAGGGAAGGGGTAGGTAACAAGGGGGTTTTGCGGATACTGTGGATTGTAGTTTCCCTTTTTCTACTCCTGCCAAGCTGTTGGGCGTCCCAAAGGCCAGGCTTCTGGGGCTGAACTTGGTGCCCCTGTTGATCCTTGCTTGTAAGATGAGGAGAGCGGTGGGAAAATTATCAGTCCATGTGTTATTAGGATGCTCCTGCAAGAGCTTGTCAATTAATTGGACCAGTGAACCATTCAGCCGCTCTACGTGCCCATTGGCTTGGGGGTGGTAGGGCGTTGTGACTATTTGTTGGAGGGCATTCTTGGCGCAGTATGCCTTCATGACATGCCCAATAAGTTTGGGGCCACCATCTGTGATAAGGTGTCTGGGTTGCCCAAAGTGGGCCACAATTTTCTTGCCAATGAAGCAGGTGATGGTGGTGGCGGTGTGGTTAGTGGTTTCCCATGCTACTGACCACTGAGTAAAGTAGTTGATGGCTGTGATGATGTACTTCTTCCCAAGTCTGTCTTTGGGGAGAGGTCCAACAATGTCAAGGGCCCACTGCTAAAAGGGTTTGTGGGGATCCTGGTCACCTGTCCCCAAAGTTTATCCTGGGTCATAGCCAAGGACTAGCTTGGAGGAGTTGTCATTCTCTAACAGCAATGAATGGTTGGTTAGTAGCTTATACTTGGCCTGCATAAGAAAAAACTCTTCCAGTACCTTTCCAATCACTAGGCAAGTGTATCCACTATATACTTGTACTTCAGCGGGTGCTAGCCCTTCTGTGGGTCAATACCAATCCTGTAACAGCCTAGTAAATTCAGTTCCTATAAACTCCCTTCCTCTATCTGTCATTTAAAGATGCCTAGTCACTTTCTCCCACTCCTCCTGGGCAGACTTACTTCAGGAAAATCTCCTACAACCTTGGAAATAGGTATCCTCCTCCCCTTAACTAGGGTAAAATATATGGGGTAGTTTACTCATAGAGCTTGTATTTATATCACAGAAAATTTGGGCAGTGGTTGTAATAGGCTTTTATTCACAGTCAGAAGAAAGATCCTCTTAGAAACCTTCTTATATAATGCCTGTGTAGAGGAAACAATATGGTTTTGCCAATACTTGGAGTCCTCCAACAATCTCTTGGACTCCTTTTACTTGGTCTTAGGCTCCTGCTCCTTTTTTGTGGTCTCCTGCACCTGTATCTTGGGCTCCTGTGGTCTGTTCCAGCTCAGGCTTCCTTTGCTTGGTCTCTAGCTCCTTCTGTAGTTCTTGTGGCCTTTGTAATCCACTTGATCCAGTCCCTGAAGAGTCTCAGATAGCTCCCCCTTCTATAGCTCCTTGTTTCTGTAAAGGCCCAACAATTGGGGGAGTACTTTAGAAAAATAAGGTACCAAGTTGGCAACTTGGAAACCTGTGAGCGCTGTCACAATTGAATAGACTGTCATCATTGATTGAAAGACCTTGGCGTGTATGTTATAACGTCCAAAATTACCAGCAAAATATGTGAGTACGTAGTATATACAGGTGTATATAGTTACAGACTGGGTGGAATGGGGCAATACCAGTGTGGACCAGGAGTACCGCTTGGAGGATTTTAAGCTGTGCCAGCCCCTCCTAGTAGTACTTGCCAGATGGATTGTTGAATGGCCCATGTTGTTGAGAGTATTGGTGGCCCCCAATCCCTAGGCATGTTGTGAGGACAGCTGAGAAGATTAGGTGATTAATCTCCTGATCCTGGGAAAGGGAAGACAAAGCTTAGTGTCTTGTTTAACTTCTTGAAGGTAAAGTTTTTAAATTGATTTATATGATACTATTGAGGGGTAATTTCACTCAATGATAGCACAAACTATCAAGTGATTTGGCTTTATTATATACTATCATCCTTGTGGGGCATGAATAGTTCAAAACATTGAACAGGGAACCCCAAACACTTGGTATTGTCTGGAATTCCCTTTTGGGAGTGGTATGGGGATGGTTTGGCAAGCAATGAATTGTTAATCTTGGCATTGCATAGCCTTAGAGCTTCTTCAGGCACTTTCATGCATTTATATTCAACTTCTGCAGTTGATACATTAATTGTCATGCTGGGCAGCTTGTAAACCCCCTCCAAATTTGGTAGGTTCTAAATTTGGACAGCAGTTCCCCCCCCCATTTTTGGTTTTGGGAAAATTGCCTTTTGGAGATTCCTGATTGGGCAATTTCCCCATCTGGCGGCTGGCTGGCTGGGAGGCTGGCTGGTGGGAGCAGGCAGGCAGGCGGGGGCTGGGTGGCTGGGTGGTAGGCTGACAGGAGCAGGCAGGCAGGTGGGGGCTGGGTGGTAGGCTGACAGGAGCAGGCAGGCAGGTGGGGCTGGCTGGCTGGCAGCGAGTGGGCGGGCGTCTGGCAGCCAGACGCGCAGTCTGCAGCCAGGGTATAAAACCTGTTTTTGCCAAAAATTAATTTTTTAAATTTTGTTTCTTTTGCCGGGTGTTTTACGGAAGTTTCCCCAATCAGGGGGAACTGCTGCAATTTTTTATTTTTCTTGGAGCCCAATTGTGCCCAAAAGATTATCTTGACAAAAGGTTTTGTCAGGAATATTCCTTAAAGTTTCAGACCAAAAATCTCTCTTAGAACTCTGGTTTTCAAAAGCTTAAACTATCCAGTTTTTCTCTTTCTATAATATATTAAACTTTATAACTTACTGAGCCAATGAAAGCCCTGAATTTTCTGCTTCTTCTCTTCATTTGTTAGGCTTTAACTCTTAAGTTAAAGCTCTCAAAACACTGATTAAATAAACTCCAGTTTACAGCCAATCATACGCCTCAATTCAACTGTTTTGCCAAACAGTTTCCCCAGATGACTTGCTCTTGACTATGGTTCAAACTTGAGGCTGTCTTGCTCCAGGTAAACAACTTCTCTGTGTTTTGAACGGTTTTGCTGTAATTTCTGTCACATCTCTCTGGCAAATCTTGAGAACTTTTTTATGTTTTACTTAAGCAAAGTTTGAACTGTTGATTTTAAAACGTTTCTCCGTGTTTCTCCATGTTTTCTTCAACGTTTTGCAACTTCAAAACCGCTTGCTGCTTGCCTTTTTTCCTCTCCTAGTTGTTCTCAGCAAAATTTGCTCTTTTGCCCTCACAGTTTCTCCATCCTGTTTCTGGCCTCTTTCTAGCTCCTTTCTGACTCAATTCTAGCTTAATAAATTCACATTTTTAACACCCTGTAAGCCATTTTTTCACCTCTTTCTTTTTATCTATGATATTTAATTCTTTTCTATCCTATCTAAGCAGTATTTAATTATTATTTAACTGCTTCTTAATATTAATTTCTCCTTTTTCAAGACACCCAAAATCAGCTGTTTCAGCCCCTGCATCCTGTCTGACTAGTCCTTCTGAGTCATATTCTGGTCCTGCACTAATAACTTCTGATCCTTCAACCAGTTTTTCAGCCACATCTCTTAGCTCTTCATCTCAATCTCACTAGGAACCACCTTGGTTCCTTCTGCACAATGAACCATTTTGGTTCCAAACTTCAATATGGACCAACAGTCCCTCAACAAGTCTTCACTGTGATCAAACAGTCCTTCTTACTAGTCTTCTCTGCTAATCCCGTGAACCACCTAGGTTCTTTATCTCAGTCCCTGTTATCAGAACCTGTAGATCCATGCATTAGGCTACATTGAACTGGTGTTTGACTGGGCCCTTGCAAGTGGCAATCCACTTAGGCCATCCAACCATAGATCAATGTCTATGTATTGCTTTACTCACCTAGGTGATTAAGTCTGGGCTTTCAGTTGCAGAGTAATCAGCTCTACTTCCCAGAGGCCTGATCACGCCAAGTTCTGCAGCTTGCTTCCCCAAGAAAACTGCCTTGGTGACACCTCTGAGCAAATCTATGCCCTCCAATGCTCACTTTGGGTTCCCCCAAAGCTCCCATAGGGGCATAAACAAGGACACCCTACCAGTCTGTTAGGTAGGATGCTTTCTCACAGACCTCCTGTAAGATTATCAGGGTACATTGAGCCCTCAGAGCTCATCCCCTCTCTGGCAGCCCGCGCTACTTGCCAGGGGTTCACAACTTACAGCCCTGGTAGGTGTCCCCTACCATGCTGGCCCATACTTCTACCCTGGCAGCCCGCGTTACCCACCAGGGTCTAAATATTCTCAAGCCTGAGCAGCAAACACTACCCATCAGGCTGGATCACTCCCCACCCCAAACAGACAAAGTTCCCTGCTGAGCTATCTTATTATTCACCCCAAGCAGCCACAGATCCCTGCTGGGTGAAGACCTCTAGCCCACAGCAGCCAATATCTTCTTCTGGGTGGAGATCAAAATCTTCCCACTAGTAGTCTTTTTCACCTACTAGCTAGGCCTTACCTTTCCTAGTATCCATCATTCCATACTAGGCCTGTGGAGGTCCTGGTCACCAGTCCCCAAAGTGTGCCCTGGGTCATAGCCAGAGACCAGCTTGGAGGAGTTGTCATTCTCTAACAGTAGTGAGTGGTTGGTTAGGAGCTTATATTTGGCCTACATAAGAGCAAACTCTTCCAATACCTTCCCAATTACCAGGCAAGCGTCTCCACCATACACTTGTATTTCAGCAGGCGCTAGCCCTTCTGTAGGCCAATACCAATCCTGTAATAGTCTAGCAAACTCTCCCCTGATAAACTCCCTTCCTCTATCTGTCATTTCAAGATGCCTAGTCACCTTTTCCCACTCCTCCTGGGCAGACTTACTAGAGGCAAATTTTCTGCAACCTAAACAATAGGATTCTTTGTCCCCTGGGCTAGGGTAGAAGATGTGGGGTAATTTACTCATAAAGCTTATATCATTTTATCACAGGAAATTTAGGTAGGGGTCCTAATAGGCTTTTCATTCATGGTCAGAAGGAAGATCCCCTTAGAAACCTTCTGATATATGGCCTTAGGATAGGGAACAATGAGAGTTTGTGCCAGTACTTGGAGTCCTTTAACAATCTCTTGGACTTGTTGTACTTGGTCTTTGGCTTTGGCTCCTTGGTCTTGGGCTCCTGCACTTTGGTCTTGGGCTTCCGCACCTTGGTATTAGGCTCCTGCGCTCTGTTCCAGCTCAGTCTTCCTTTTCTTGGTCTTTGGATCCTTCTTTAGCTCTTATGTCCTTTGTAATCCACTTGATCCAGTCCCTGAAGAGTCTCAGGTAGCTCTCCCTTTTATAGCCCCTTGTTTCAGACCAAAAATCTCTCTTAGAACTCTGGTTTTCAAAAGCTGTAACTATCCGGTTTCTCTCCTTCTATAATATATTAAACTTTAAAACTTACTTTAGCCAATGAAAGCCCTGATTTTTCTGCTTCTGCTCCTCATTTTTTAGGCTTTAACTCTTAAGTTAAAGCCCTTAAAACATTTATCAAATAGACTCCAGCTTGCAGCCAATCATATGCCTCAATTCAATGGTTTTGCCAAAAAGGTTTCCCTGGATGACTTGCTCTTGACCTTGGTTCAAACCCAAGGCTGTCTTGCTCCGGGTAAACAACTGCTCTGCGTTTCAAACAGTTTTGCCATGATTCCTGTCCCGTTTCCCTGGTGAATCTTGAGCGCTTCCACATATGTTTTACTTAGGCAAATTTTGACCCCTATTTTAAAATGTTTCTCTGTGTTTCTCTATGTTTTTCTCAACATTTTGCAACTTCAAACCCGCTTACTGCTTGTCCTATTGCCTCTCCTAGTTGTTCTCAGCAAAATTTGCTCTTTTGCCTTCACAGTTTCTCTGTCCTATTTCCAGCCTCTTTCTTGCTCCCTTCTTCCTTCATTCTCCTTTTTAAATAAATTTACAGTCTTAACAAACTGTAGGTCATTTTTTCTCCTCTATCTTTTTTGATTATCTGATATTTAATCCTTTTTTAATCAGAATCAGGCAGTATTTAATCATTATTTAACTGCTTCTTTTTATCCATTTTCCTCTCAAAAGACACTAAAATCAGTTCTTCCAGCCTCTGTATCCAGTCTGGCTAGTTCCTTCAGGTTATCTTCTGGTCCTGCACTCACATCCTCTTAGCTCTTCAGTTCTGCAACACAAACTTCTGGTCCTTTGGCCATCCTGAATCAGAATCAGCTAGTCCTGTATCATAATCTTCTGGTTCTTTAGCTTATCCCCAATCAGTCCCTCAACAAATCATCACTAGGAACCTCCTTAGTTCCCTCTGCACAATGAACCATCTTGGTTCCCACAATTTAATATGAATTAACAGTCCATCAACTAGCCTTCACTGTGATCAAACAGTCCCTCTCACTAGTCTTCTCTGTTAATTCTATGAACCACCTTGATCCTTTATCTCAGTCCCTGTTACCAGAACTTGTAGACCCAGGCATGAGTCTACATTGAACTGGCGTTTGACTGGGCCCTTGCAAGTGGCAATCCACTTAGGCCATCCAACCATAGATCAATGTCTATGTGTTGCTTTACTCACCTAGGTGATTAAGTCTGGGCTTTCAGTCGCAGAGTAATCAGCTCTACTTCCCAGAGGCCTGATCACGCCAAGTTCTGCAGCTTGCTTTCCCAAGAAAACTGCCTTGGTGACACCTCTGAGCAAATCTATGCCCTCCAATGCTCACTTTGGGTTCCCCCAAAGCTCCCATAGGGGCATAAACAAGGACACCCTACCAGTCTGTTAGGTAGGATGCTTTCTCACAGACCTCCTATAAGATTATCAGGGTACATTGAGCCCTCAGAGCTCTTCCCCTCCCTGGCAGCCCGCATTACCCAACAGGGGTCCAAAACCTTCTCCCCCCAGACATACAAAGCTCCCTTCTTGCTATCTCAGTCTTCACCCTTCTTCAGACGCAGTTCCCTGCTAGGTGAAGCACTATAGCCCAAAGCAGCTAATATCCTCTGCTGGGTGGAGGCAACATCTGCCTCTGGTAGTCCTTTGTTACCTACCAGCCAGGCCTTACTTACCCTAGTAGTCCTATGTTACCTACTAGGCTCACCCTACTTACCCCTAGTAGCCCTATGTTACCTACTAGCTTACAGTGTCATCAGCTAACCACACATTGTCACTCTTCAGCATATTGTCTTTATTTGAAGCCAAATCAACCCTTGCCTGCAAAACAACACACATGTGGATCACCACAAGGCCTCTACCTGCAATCAACCAACACCACATTGTCAATTTCTAGCATAGTGTCTTTATTTGAAGCCAAATCAACACTTGCCTGCAAAAAATTTTACATGTGAATCATCACAGGGTTCCATGGCCTTAATGAGTAAGACAGACTTGGGGGTGCAGGCTTTGATGTGTTCTTATCACACAACTCACATGTCTCAAGGAGATCCAAGATGTCTTGGCGCTTACGCGGCCACCAAACCTTATGTTTCATGATTTCAAAGAGTTTACGCCCTCTGATATGACCCAAGGTCAAGTGGTAGTGTAGGATGGTGTTGCCTTGTTGTGTGGTGAGAATATAGGGTGTTTTTTCACCTGTCTCTGCCCAGTGGCAGACGTTGCCTGCATTGGTGGTTAACTGACTTTCATTGTCCTTCAACTTGGAGATGGTTACCAATTTAAGGCCTTTGTATTGGGTCACCTCAGGGCGGAGATAAAGCATTGGCCAATCTGAGTCCAAGCCATTGTCCCTTTTGATGGACGCTACATAGAGCCTAGAGAGTGTGTCTGCCATGACAATTTCTTTACCAGGCTTGTACTTGATGCGCAACTGGTAGGGAGACAGATGCTTGACCCAGCCTTCCTGATATCGTGTCAAGTGGGACTGTGTGTTGAAGTACTAGAGCAACTTGTGGTCTGTCAGGACACAGGGTGAAAATGTGGCCCCTTCCAAGTAACAGCTCCATTTCTCAATTCAGTGTACAATTGCCACTAATTCCTTGTCATGGATTGGGTAGCGTTGTTGTGACAGTCCACATGTTTGGTGGTTTGCAGGCAGGGCTAATGTTGGCCTAGTAAAAGATTTGATTGATTGTTGAAGGTAGAGGCCTAGTAGGGAATAATGGCTACTAGAGAAGATAAGGCCTAGCTAGTAGGTGTAAAGACTACTAGAGGCAGATGTTGTCTCTGCCCAGAAGAAGATATTGGCTGCTGTGGGCTAGAGGTCTTCACCCAGCAGGGAACTGTGGCTGCTTGGGGTGAAGAATGAGATAGATCAGCAGGGAACTTTGTCTGTTTGGGGTGGGGAGTGATCCAGCCTGATGGGTAGTGTTTGCTGCTCAGGCTTGAGAATATTTAGACCCTGGTGGGTAACATGGGCTGCCAGGGTAGAATTTTGTGCCAGCATGGTAGGGGACACCTACCAGGGCTGTAAGTTTTGAACCCCTGGCAGGTAGTGCAAGCTGCCAAGGAGGGGAAGAGCTCTGAGGACTCTACGTACCCTGATACACTTACAGGAGGTCTGTGATCAAGCATCCTACCTAACAGACTGGTAGGGTGTCCTTGTTTATGCCCCTATGGGAGCTTTGGGGGAACCCAAAGTGAGCATTGGAGGGCATAGATTTGCTCAGAGGTGTCACCAAGGCAGTTTTCTTGGGGAAGCAAGCTGCAGAACTTGGCGTGATCAGGCCTCTGGGAAGTAGAGCTGATTACTCTGCGACTGAAAGCCCAGACTTAATCACCTGGGTGAGTAAAGCAACACATAGACATTGATCTATGGTTGGATGGCCTAAGTGGATTGCCACTTGCAAGGGCCCAGTCAAATGCCAGTTCAATGTAGACTCATGCCTGGGTCTACAAGTTCTGGTAACAGGGACTGAGATAAAGGATCAAGGTGGTTCACAGATCCACAGAGAAGACTAGTAAGAAGGACTGTTTGATCACAGTGAAGACTAGTGGAGGGAATGTTGGTTCATATTGAAGTTTGAAACCAAAAAGGGTTCTTTGTGCAAAAGGAACCAAGATGGTTTCTAGTGAGAATAAGTTGAAGGGCTAAGAGATCATGATGCAGGAGTAGCTGGTCATGATAAAGAAGTAGCCAGAGGACTAATAACCTGTTGGAGGACTGGAATGAACTGTTTAGAGACTAAGATGAGCTGTTTGTTGTCTAAGATGGACTGATTTCTGGTTAAGCTGAAGAGCTGGAAGATGTGGTTGAAGAGCTGGCTGAAGGACCATAAGATGATGGTGAAGAACTGGTGGTCCAGAGAAATGAGCTGAGATTTTGCCAAATTGATTCACTGAGGATAGATGAGGTGATATTTTTTCCTTGGATTTTACAATATTTGTAAATATATGGGGGAAACGTTGAAGAAGTCCAGAAAGAACGGTTTAAATAGTATTCTAATATTTAAATTGGTTTAGGTTGAATGCAAGGTAGACTGGTGCTGGAATAGTGAGTCAATTAACGCTTTGGTGTGTGAAGAGTTGTCAATTTGAGCGGTTTGAGCGGTGGCAATTGATTTCCTAGTTAGATCCTGGTGGAACTTCAGAAATGGTCCAGATGTGCGCTCTGCATTCATTGGTTGAGTTCTGGCATGTTTCCTGATGAATGTGATTGGTTGGAAGCTAAAAGCTTAAAGTATAAGCAAGGAAATAGTGAATTAATACTTTAAGCTTTTGAGAAAGTAAGTATGTAAGCTTAAGTTATTATAGGAAAAGTGAGTGACAATGGTTTAAGCTTTTGAAGAAAGCCATTTTGAAGGCAGAACCCTTGGGAAAAGGACACTATAAGAAGGTAGCTATCTAGAAAGTTACAGGGTCTTTACAGGTCTTTGACAGAGTTTTTTCTGGGTCTTTTAAGTTTCTGCCAAAAGGTTTTTTGGAAGCCTTTTGATCCCCAGCAGGAGCTTGGTTGGACTTATACAAGTGGAATAACAAGGCTACTGGAGCTATAAAGAGAGCTGAAGCCCAAGATAACAAAGCAGGAGCCCAAGAATAAGGAGCTGGATCTTAAGCGTGGTGCAGGAGTCCAAGTTTAAGGAGCAGAAGTCCAAGACTAAGTACAAGGAGTTCAAGATATTGTTGGAGGACTCCAATTATTGGCAAACCCATATTGTTTCCCTGACCCACCAGGCCATATACCAGAAGGTTTTTAAGGGGATCTTCCTTCTGAGAGTGAATAAAAGCCCATTTTGACCCCTATACATATTTCTGAGATACATTTTCCCTTACTAGAGAATGACAACCCCTTCCAGCCAGTCCCTGGCTATGACCCAGGACACACTTTGGGGACTGGTGGACAGGAACCCCACAGTTGTTCTGAGTCAGTGAGCTTTCTGGATTTTTATGCTACAGGAAGGAAGACACCCTTGTCAGTTTCTACCTGTAACACGCCCCCTATGATCCTGTTAGAGGTGGCAGTCTTGAGCTTGTATTAGTGGTTCCAATTGGGGAATTGTAATACAGGTGCAGTTTTAAGTCTTTGCTTCAATGTCTCAAAGGCTTGATCTCTGACAGGGGTCCAATGAAAGCGCTGTTTAGTGTTCATTAGCTCAGTGAGAGGTGCAATAAGTTCTCAGCAATTTGGGATGAACTTGCACACGTAGGCAACCATGCCTAAGAAGGTACGCACCTGGCCCACATTGGTGGGGGGTGGCATGCTGATGATTGCCTTGATTTTGGCAGGGTTGTGCTTTATCCCTTGGGAAGAGATGGTGTGCCCAAGGAATAACAGCTCCAACTTGAGAAACTTGCATTTGGAGGGTTTAGCTTTTAGCTGGTTTTTGCAAAGGGTGTCAAGGACAGCACAGAGGTGTTGGAGATGCATGGTTTGATCTTGACTGAAGACAATAATGTTGTCAAGGTACACAACCACACATTTTCCAATCAGATCCTCAAATGCTTTGTTCACCAACATGGCAAAGGTGGAGGGAGCATTGGTCATTCCAAAGTTCATGACACAACACTCAAATGACCTGTAGTGCATGCAGAAGGCAGTTTTTGCCTCATCCCCTGGTGCAATGCGGACCTGGTTGTACCCTGCAGTGAGATCAATCTTGCTAAAGACATTTTCACCTGCAAGTGTATCAAACAGGTTGTCAATCAACAGCAGGGGGTATTTATTCTTAATAGTCACCTCATTTAGGGTGCAGTAATCTGTGACTAAGCAAAGGGACCTGTCCTTCTTGGCTACAAAAAAGACAGCAGCCCTGTATGGAGAGAGCAAGGGGCAGATGAAACCCTTATAAAGTGTGTCTACAAGGTGCTGGCAGAGGGTTCATCTTCTTTTGGTGTCAAGCAATAAAGGGGATGTGCCTTAGACAGGGACCCTTGTAGTTGTACAGCATTCTGGATCTCTCAGGGAGGGGGGTGGTTGGTCCAGTGTTTCACTGAAAATGTCCTTATACTCCTTGAGGAGTGTGGCAAGTGCTGGTGGAAGTGGTGTAGTCAGGGGGGCGCAGGTGGCTCTGCACAGATAACTTTGACTGAGCATTGATTGAAGTCTAGTTTCCCCCTCTTGAACTTGTATGAGCCTGTCTCTGTTATTCTAACAAACACGGGATTGTGAAGCAACTTATTCATCTCAAAGGGATATATCTGAAAACCAACCCCATTTCTATTGAGGGTAATTACAGATGTATCCCAGTCAATGTAGGGACAGTTGTGATAAAGCCAGTCAAGGCCAGCAATGACATTGTGGCTGAGCCCTGCCATGATAGGTCCTGTGAGCTTAACCTGGATGTTTCTCATTCTTACAAAGAAGGGTACCATCTCATGGGTAATTGCTATTCTACAGGAGTCAGCCACTTGTACTGCCTTGAATCCGCTTGGTACTTGGTCTAGTTGTTGAGCGTCTGCAAAAGCCTAGTAAATAATAGTGTGATTGGCCCCAGTATCTACCAGTAGTTTGTGGGTGTTCCCATAGAAAAAAGGGATAGGCCAAGAAAGTTACTTTATATGGAGAGTGAGTGGCTTGAAGTATGGGGTCGTCACTATGAACTTGGAAGATGTCGAGGGTTTCAACTTTGTGAAGGTTGTAGTTGCAGGGGTTCTTTGCTAGGAGGGATTGAGAGTGAGGGTCAAGTGGGGTTGTAGAACCTCTTGTAGCTACAACTCCCAAGATTTTCCCTGGTCCTCAATTTGTGCTAGTTGGAGTCCTCCCTTGTGGGGGCACTTAACCCTGTTGTCTTGTGGGCGTGGCTGGCAGTGACCTACTTGATTGTGGCCTTTGCCAGGTGTAGGGCAAGGTTGAGGTGGAGCGTTGTTGGAGCTATGGAAGCCCATTAAAGCCTGGTTATTAGCCTTTATAATGGCCTTGTAGCAGCCGTCAATGGAGGTGCATCAGCCTATGAGAACCACTTACAGATATGGGGTTTTAACCCATTGACAATGAGAGTGAGTAGCATTGCATTTCTGTCAGTCACGGCTTTGGGGGCGGCAGCAAGGTACTTGGAAACAGAACCAGTTTGTTTGATTGCTAGAAGAGGAGTTCCCCAGACTATGGGTGAAAAGGTTTCACTGTAGCGGGACTTTGCAGTATCCCTGAACAACTCCCTGGTAATCTCTATTTCTTGACTAGCCCAGTTGGTGAACCAGACTGCAACAGGCCCTGTAAGGCGGCCTGAAGCAGTGGCAACCCACATGGGCTCAGGTACTTGACATATACAAAGGCAGGTTTCAGTGGAGTGGAGCCAACTGACAATGTCCGCTTCTTCAACACCTCCCGCAAAGGATTCAAGTTGGAGGTTTAGCATGCACTGGGAGAGATCCAATTGGGGCAGTGTGATGCTTGCATTGCTCTGCCCAAGGTGGAGTTGATTATACACAGTTGTAAGTATCAGTTGATATTGATAGATGATATACCTGTCAGGATGTCCCCCTCAAGGATTGGCAGGAGGGTTTCTTGGTGAGAAGTAGCTATACAGCCTGTACTCTGTCCTTTCTTGGGAGAATTTTCTCTTTAGGTAGGTTGTGAACCTACCACTGCTACCACTGTTGCAACTGAACCAATGAGAATTCAGTATTTGAATTGGGAAAGACAACAGTTCAATAGAAAGGACAGGAATGATAAGAATAAGGTGTTGTTTATTATAGAATACTGTGATTAATATACTAGATGGGAAAAGCTACCGGGCCACAAGGGGGTGGTGTGTTCCATGTAAGGTTTGAAGCCAAGGAATAACTTGTGTGGGATCAGCAGGTCAAATTGGTAGCGCTTCTAATTAGGAGGAAGCACCTGCAGTTTGATATTTCTATCAGGCTGGTCCATGTTGTTAGATACGTCAAGGGGCGACTCATTGAGCGCCCCCTGTGTATTGTAAAATACATTGGCAGGCAAGTCTGGAAACTTGGTTGCAACATCATAAACAATTTTTGGAGTTATTTTTTTTTCAAAAACCTGTTTAAGTTATTTGGATCTATTTTTGAAGTCTTTGAAGTTGGAATTTAAGTTTTCTATTTTGGTAGTGGGTCTAGGTACAATCCACTTCTTGTATATGATAACATTAAAATCTTCAAACCCCTTGTTTTTTATGTTTAATCTTTAAATTCTTATTTTTTAACATTTAGGGCAATTAATACCCTTAGAATTTGGGCCAGGAAGATTTGTCATCAATTTTTTTTGTTGACTGTTTTTCAGTCAAATTTGATCCAACTTTAATTTTTTTCATATGTAAATTTTTTAATTTGGAACAATCAAAAAGTACAAAATAATGAAAATCCTTTCTATAAAAGTTATTTTTAAAAGTTTTAAAGCTCTTATTTTATTTTCTAGCAGTAAAGTTCAATCTAATTAGCTTTTCAAAAAGTAAAGTTATAAATTAAGACTCTTAAGTAAAAAAATGAAATTAAAAATAATTAGTTGTGTGAAGCATAGATTTTATTATTAAATATACTATATATATAATTTTGATTTATTTTAAATTTAAAATTTTTGTATATGAAGAAAGCTACAGTTGGATCAAATTTGACTGAAAATCAGTCAGCAGAAAAAAAATTGACAGAATATCTTCCTGCTCCTGAAATTTAGAATTATCATGACAATCAAACCACAATTCCTGTAGCTTAAAAGCCAAATATATATCTCAATAAAAATATTATCTCACATTTATTTCTTGCTTTTCCTCTGTAGGTTGTCTTATCATCAAAATAACCAATAAAAATATTTCATAAGAAATACAATAAATTTATATAGTAATAATGTTGTTTTTACTGTTAAAAATATGATATGTTTAAAAGGTGTTGACATTGGCACTTTTATATCACATTTTTTACTTGAAAAAAAATTAAATTTTTAGTAATAAAAATAACAATAAAAATAGTTTAAAATTTTTATTGAGGTTGATACTAAATTATGTCAATATGGCTACATTTACATTATGTTTTTGGGTTCACACCTCTAAAATCAAAGTAAAATGTTAGTTAAGCTCACTTTTTATCACTTTTTTTAGTAAAATTTAGTATTTTGGTAAACATGAGCACTATTGTCTTTTAGACTAGCTAATGGCTTATTTTAAATTGAGAAATTATATAATATAAGCTTTAGCTTTTAAAGATTAAGGTATTTTACTATGGAAGAAACTTTTTACAGGATACATGAGTTATGTTTCATATTTGGAGTTATTAGCCATATCATCTCAGTTGCCAGACTTGGCTTGATATATCTTGACCTTGGGTCTTAGGTAGATCAAGTCAAGTTACAGGTCTTCTCTTCTGACTCAAAACCTTGCCAGAGGGTTCATCCTGCAGTTTCAACTTTGATTTTGCTTATCTTCACAGCTTTGAAAACTACTGTAGGATAACATTTCAACCAGGGTGGCTCAGAGCTGGTAACTAGCTGGATCATCTCTAGTTACAACACTTTCATGTTCTTTGCCAGTGTATTGTGATAACATTTTTTCCCATAATAGAAGCTAGACCTTACTTTACTATTTTTCACTTACGGGTAATTTAAATTTGTATCTTAAATATCTGTACTTTGCTTATGATGCCAGTAAAAAAGCCTCATATCTGACTCTCTTATTATAATGGCATTATGTCACTATGATACTAGTAAAATATGTGGTCAATAACCTATACTTGTTGTAAGTAAACAGCAGAGTGAATCAAACTTGTCGAACCATAATTTGTTTAATTATTTTGTTATGGTGTCTGATATGTTTAACACCACATATAAGTTATTATGAATGGCTAAGAAAGTTAATCAAATAAATAGAAGACTTAAAGAACAAGTTTAGTATATAAAAACATAAAAATGAATATATCTGAGCTTAATATTTATTACTGCTTTAGCAATTTAAGCAATAATAAGTTATGGAATGAAAAAGTAGAAAGTAACTTATGTTACAGTTTTATTTCAAAGGAGTTTTTTAAATAATGATGCTTTACTTTTCAGCTACCAGTTTTTTAATAGCAGTTGACTGTAGTAACAAATTGTTAGTCAGCAGGGCTTATACATTAGATATAATTTACTTTGTTTTTTATCATTACCAGAGTTATTTACATAAATATGTTATGTGGTCTCATGAATATTTTCCAGTGATTGTAAACAAATTTTCATGATTGGATTTTAAAAGTTAAAACTGTTTTTCCAACAAAAACAAGGTTAATGAATCTACTTGAGATGCTGAACATTCTCAAAACAAGCTATCGCTTATAAAGGAAAACTTACTTGTTGAGAATTACATTTCGAAAAAAAATTCACTTTTAACAAAATAATTATTATCTTTAGGAGAAAATCCGTATTACATAGATTTTTTATTTGAACATGAGACTAAGTTAAGTCTGGATCAAAAAAGATGAAATAAAGCAGGAACTTGTGAGACGTTGTACTGCAAAGTGAAATTAGAATAAAGAATGAGGTTTACTAGAAAAGTTATTTGGTTAATTTTGAGTTTTATTTATTTTAGACCAGAAGGCGAGACGAAGAACTAAAATTGTTATTAGTAAGTTGCGACAGACACAATAAAAAACTTTAATGTTTTCAGAACATGCTTGACTTTAGACAAGCGTTTTACTCAAGGTTATTAGTAAGACCGTCGTGATAATAAGATTCATCACTTTGCGAAACTAACCAAAAAAAAAGACTTACATTGTAAAGGAAAGTAAGAAGAGAATATGAGTTCATTTTTTTAAATAGTAGTTTTGAATTTCCTTTACCAATAAGCAGTTGAAAGAGACAAGATTTTCAAAAACAATATCAACACCTTCGTCTTTGGATTTCGAATATTTTTCCAGGATGTAAAGTAGACTTGGTTTTGAAAAATTACTGTAGCGATTAGAAAAGTAAATCTTAATATACCATTTATATTAACTCGTTGAGTTTTACAGAACTCTAAAGCTTAAACAGATTTAATGTGATTCGAATTTTTTGCTTTATATAATCGAGTCTGCACAGTTTGGATAATAACCTGGATAAAGCAACATATTTATCAAATGCTTATCCGAATTTTAAATTTAAATCTTAATTTAAATCAGAGGATGTTAAGATCAATAAATAACTTTGTTTTTTAAAAGTCTAATCAAGATTGTTCTATAAAAGATATTCACATCATTTTTCTACAATGCTATTTCCAGCGCCAGTATTTGGAAAATCCCTATTTCAGACACAATAAAATACTCATTCACAAATATTTGGCTATAATTCTTTAAAAAACTAAATCTAAAATTAAACTTAAAAATATTTATTATTGTCATAACATCATTGATTACTCCCTCTTGAAAAATCATTTTCCCAAGAAATGACTTGACTAGTGGGCAACTGTGGTGAAATTGACTACAAGATATGTAGAACCCTTGGTAATTTTTGCACAAGCAATTTAAGCTATTTTTTACTAGTAATTCAGGAGTGTGAAACCCAAAACCAAATTTAAAGCACTGAAAGTTGTCTCCTTTTAATAATTCTGTTTGTTTAAAGACCACTTTAAGAGGCAATTTATATGCAAATTTACTAATAAAAATTAAACTCATCAGTGATTAACTCTCTAAAAGTAACAGTAGCCAAGTTGACACTTTTTAAGCAAAAAAAATTATTAACAAAAACACATCTCTGCTTATATATATTTATTATTATACATAGTTGTAAAGTAGGCTCTCAATCATCATTATACTGGATTTGGTTGTATATTCATTAATCAAGTACTCTCATTGTTTTACATTATGTTTATTCTATACTGCTGGATCAAAAAGTGTTACATAAATTAAGCCTGATTTATCAATAAATTTCATATGTAATTTATTAAAAAAATAAAACCAACCCCTCTTGTCAAAATAACAGGGTTGACCTTCAGGAAATGTTCTGACTAAGCGGGTTCATGACTGCAATCTGACTTTTCAGTGACCTGTAGCCAAATGTGGAAGTCAACTCAAATATCCAGAAACAGCAACATGAGCAGATGATGATTTCATACAATGAATACCTTGATTTAGAGCTTGACCATTACCAGGATCAAGCCACCTCATAACCATCCAACCAAGTGACCACCATAATCATGTTCCTGATATCCATGATTTACTCAAACTATATAAGTCATATCTCCCAATAAAGATAATTATCTAGCTTCTAATCATTTTTTCTCCTTGTAACTCTGCTAAAACAGCACAGTTACAACACTCTATTTAACAGTATTCACTTGTCACATATGTGGTTTGACATTTAAAAAATCAAAGACTTAGATCTAAGCTAAAATTACAGCAGTTTTCAAAGCTATGGTGCTAAGCAACAAAACTGAGATTTAAACAAAAACAGCTGATATTTAAAAAACTCGGTTAAAACAAAATAAAAGTGAATCAAAATCTATTATTAATCAATATAAATTAATTGGGTTTGATTTTGTTTACATCTGTGTTGTTTTTACTAAAATATCAGTTTTTTTGCCAAACATCATAGCTTTGAAAACTACTCTACTATATGTCACACTATAGATGCTGGTCGGCAACATCCAGAATTAACTCATACAGAATGAAACATCCTCCATGTTGACAATTCTCAAAAATATTTTTCTTATTTTCAATATTAAAGAATATTTTTTCTTGATTAAATAATTGACATTGATAATAGAAGCAATGTTTGATTTTTATTTTGAGCTTTTAATTGAAATTATAAAAGATAAAGCAATTTTTTTGAAATTGTTGACATGAAGGATGTTACATTCTGTATGAGTTAATTCTGAAGGTTGCCTGCTGGTCAACACCCACCAAATTGACATCTTATCAGGCTGATTAGTGAAGAGAGCTTCTTAATATTTTATCTCTCACTATGATGAATACCCACTTCTAGCCATTTCCAGAATAATGACAACCCCAATACTGTAAATTCAGAGCCTGAACGTAAAAATGCGGGATTGTCAAATCCTTGGTCCAAATTTTGAATCACTTTTGCGGGCAACTCAGCTGAGTGAAAAGTAAAATATTAAATCAAATTAACCTTTTAATTTGACTTTTTTT